>PITA01001325.1:181916-202260 GCA_004023965.1 Spilogale gracilis
GGGCTAATGATCATCTGCTGTGATGATGAATACATTTAAACTGTTAAATTCATAATCCCCACAGAGTGGTTTACCAGGGGATCTCCATTGGTCAGGGTCTGGGAGGTTAAGGGGATTAACTGATTGGGTGTTCCCACCTGGTCCTAGTACTGGTAAGGAGCTGCCCATTCATAGTCTGCATCTCCATACCTCCCGAATGGGAGGTTAAGGGGGTTAACTGATTGGGCATCTCCCCCAATCTGGCTCACCTTTGTTTTCCAGGAACTGATTTTTCTGAGTAAACAAGATGGTGGCCTGGGCATCTAAATAGGTCCTTACATTGAACAGATACATGCTTTGCAAAGATCTTCTCTTAATCTGCGACTTGCCTTTTCCTTCTCTTAACAGAGTCTCTCAAAGAGCAGAAGTTTTTAATTTTGATGAAGTCCAATTGAACAATTGGCAGAAATATAATATCTTAACTGTTTTTGAATGGAGGGGTTTCACACTTGAGTCATTATTATGATCATCTGACAGACGTAGACGTAGAGAAAACATAGGAGCATCAGCCAACTACTTTATCTCGTTCTCGGGAAATCACACAGTAAGCAAGTCGTTGAGATCAAATGTTCTTCTTCAATGTCTAAAAACATTTAGACACAGAGAGATTTTGTGTGTGTGTGTAAAAATAAATGTTTAGCGCCCGAATAAGTGATGATCTCACTTGGCCTTGGAAGTGTGTGATCAGCAAAGTACAGCACTAGTTGAGGATGGATGTGACAAGGGCAATAGAGATGAGGCACATTGAGTCACTGAGAACTAAAGCTGAAAACTGCGCTAAATTAGTATCGTTCGAATTGACCATGTTAGTCCCGTCACTACTGAAGTGCTGGAACAGGCAGCAAAACTCAAAGGGTTCGGATCGTGGAGTAGCCGCAACCAAACAAAATTAATACCCATTTTGTTTTATTTCATTTCTATTTATTTATTTTTGCACGAAGCCAGTAATTACTAAGAGTTTTTGGAAAGTGGGTTTTGTGGGGGAAATACTTTTAGTTTTCATTTTCTATGCTTTAGAATTCTGTGAATTTTTACTACAAATGTGTTTTTCTTTTGTTACTGAAAGAAAGCATGAAAGAAAGAAACCTTTTAAAAGAAAAAGACATGATTAGTCTTTAAGAGGCTGATCTGAGGCAAACAGTCTGGATTAGGGTTTTCTTTTCTTTTTAAGATTTTATTTGTTTATTTGAGAGAGAGAGAATGAGAGAGAGAGAGCAGGAGAGCAGGAAGGTCAGAGAGAGAAGCAGAGCCTGCTGAGTCTGACTGGGGACTCGGTCCCCGGACTCCAGGATCATGACCTGAGCCGAAGACAGTGGCTTGACCAACTGAGCTCCTCAGGCACCCTGGTTTAGGACTTTCTAAACGTTCATTCCTTATAAGTGAAACAGTATAGGCCTGGCCCCTGGGACCATTTCTTGAGCAAACTCTGTTTCAGTAATGCCAAGGGACAGGGTAACCCCATTCTCTCTAGGCTACTTTGGGCTTCCAGAACAGTGGTTGGCATTTACTGAGCATTTACTAGGAGCTGGAAAGCCTCCTAAGCATTTTGTAGGTATTATCTCCTTAAATCCTCTCAACAGTCCTAGGTGGAGGTGAAATGCCCCAAATTTGGAGACTCCCCAAAGACGACCACCAGAGTCCAGAGTCAAAGCCAAAGGGCAAGGGTCGTTTATTGTGAGTTTGAACCCGGGCCTCCACGTACTCCTTACCAGTGACGCTAAGAGGCCCAGTGCAGCAGATTTTACAGCTTTTTATAGATAGGCACAAACAAATTCAGGACTTTTCACGGTACTTGGATTCTTATTGGCTAACATTCAAATATGAACACCAGCATGATCTGATTGGTTCCTGCGCTTATTAACCAAAACCACAGAGGGACACTCAGCATGAAAGGGGGAAGGGTGAGTCTTTCAAAGTAGCCACATTCCTGGGGTCAACTGGTCGGGTAGGGGGCTCCGGGTGTGGTTACCTAGCCACATTCCCGGAGCCATTAGCCACATTCCTGGAGCCAAATGGCCATATTCCTGGAGCCTAATGGCTATAATCTCTCGTTCCCAGAGGGCACGGAGAGAGAGAGGCCTTGTGATTTCAGGGTGGCCATAGGAGGGCTGCTAGTGGTTTTTTCCCCTTTTTAGGGTCTAGCAAGTGAGTGTACAGAATCCAGGTGACTATTAGAGAGATAAGGCATAACGGTCCTAATTTTATTTTTCACGGTCCTCAGAGGATGCTGCCTAACCTCTGTTTTACAGATGACAAAACTGTGGCACAGAGAGGTTGAGTAGCTCACCCAAAGTTGCACAGTCAGCAAGTGGTGGGAGCAGGGGTGAGGCTCCAGGCAGGATGGCTGCAGAGTCTGCGATATAGCCACTCTGGCCAAACATACCAGGTTGCAGGTGATACGAGCCTACCCTGGGGTTGGGGGCTGCCTGGCAAGAGTGTAGGCGTCCTCAGTACAGATCTGGAAGACCAGATCTGCAGCCAGGGAGAGTTCTGGAAGGGTCCAGCCGGCTGGCCTCGGGCCACAGGCAAGGACGTGCCCCCTAGAGGTGGAGAAAGCAAGCCTTTTCTTCTGATGTTTCATACTTCATCTTTCAACCTCATGCCCTTCGTTCCTTCCTAAATTCAGAATTCCTTCTGCTTCAGGGAAGGAAGAGTGAGCGGGGCTAGCAGGAATTTATGCCGACTGTTTGCATCTTGGCCTCCAGTGTGGCTCCATGGGGAAGGGAAAGCCAGTGAAATATTTGTTTGGGTTGATAAGTGCTTTCGACTTACTCATGAGGCAACTCTGATCTCTCCAGACACAGAAAGCAGCCATTGAAAGCCTTATCCAAAGATAAAACTCTTTATAACTCTCTTGGTTTTCATCCAAACCCTACACTCTTTCATTCAAAGGGAGGGGAGCAGAATGGGTGGCTCCTGGAAAAGAATTTCAACTATTTGAGACCCACCCCTGTTTTTCTGTCTCCTACCAGGTGGAGAAAGTTATCCCGCAGAGAATCAAAGCAGAGGAATTTGAGATAGAAGCCTGGAACAATGAATTAATGTGCTCATTCAGGGTGCTGGAGAAAGGAAGCCCCCCCCCCCCCAGTCCTGCTTCACTGTCCTGCTTTGCTCTGCTTCTCTGTGGATCCTGACCAACCTCACTTAACTGCTTAGCATGCCAAGGAGGCAGGGAGGAGGGCTGAAAGAAGGGAGCAAGGGGCAGTGGCCAGCTGTCTCCTGTGCGCTGGGAGGGCTGTGGGCTCCCATCACCTTACAGGTCCAAGGGGGCATCTGCTCCCCTAAGTCTCAAGCCATAGTCACTCCTGTGGCTATCACCAGACAAGAAAAGGATGAAACTCACAGCTTAGCCGATGCTCTTATGTTCACGCTGGGGAAGTACACAATTCATTTCTTTACATCCGTTTGTATAAAAATGCATGTATTTGTCAAACATTATGCTGTTGGGTCACATTTAAGATGACCGGACATTCCGACTTGGCCCACTATTGGGGACATGGAGAAGGAGTACAGATGTCCAAGAGCTACTGGTAAACAGACTCCCACTACAGTAGCCTCCACTCCCATGGCTCCACGAGGTATACTAGACAGTGTTGGCCTTGCTTCGCTTGGTAAGTTTCTGAATCTGGGCAAAGATGATGAGAGAGTGATTCACAGTAACTTCATGGCATCTATTGAGATTCTCAGCAGCTTCTCTGTGGCTCTAGGATTAACAATGCTGACACTGGGGAAAAGCAGGAGGGATTTGGATTGCATTAAATATTCAAGGCCAAGGAGCCCAGCCAGGATGGGATTCTTTGCTGCCTCCCACCAGAACGCTTTTAACCTGGGGATATAATTTCTTACAGGCTATTTCGTCTCTTCCCGATGTTCCTGCCACCAGTATTTGGTGATCAGAAACCTGGTCAGTGGCCAACCAGCAGCAGTGTTAATATTTGCTGCCATTTATTGAGTTCTTATGATGTGCCAGATTGCTACATTTAATTTCTATGACGGATGTCTTTCTATTCCCTCCATGCAAATGGAGGAAAGTCCCTTTGGGAGGGGTGCAGTGGAAATTTGAACCCAGACCTGCCAGTTTTAAAACCTGTACTTTTAATCACCATGCTATACCACTAACTTGCTTCCCGTCCTCCAATGACGCTTATCATTGTCTAAACGAAAACTCGTCCTAAGGATGACAAGTCGACCATTTCTTTGACTCTGGGTCCCAATGCACAGAGTAAAGGAATTCTTGAGAACTGGCATTTCCCCCAACCAGCAGAACAGAATCAGAGGCTCCCCATCAACCTCCAAGAGTCTTTTTGTTGTTGTTAAGCACCAGGGAGTTGGTTACAGAAAGAGGAAGATCCAGTTTACACTAATCTCATCAAGATCTTTTCAAACCGGGAAGCTCCCTGTGCCCACTTTGCAGAAGATACATTTCCACGTGGGTATGCACAAGGTGGTGTGACTTGGAGGGGCGGATATGATCCCTCCCATAGGACAGATGTACAGTGTGACTCTTAAAAACAGGAAAACAAGGGGCGCCTGGGTGGTGCAGTTGGTTAAGCATCTGATTCTTGGTTTCAGCTCAGGCTATGATCTTAGGGTTATGAGATCAAGCCCCACGTGGGACTCTGCACTCAGTAGGCGATCTCTCCCTCTCCCTCTGCCCCACCCTGTCCCCTCACCGCCGTCCGCATGCACACTTTCTCTCCCTTTCTAAAATAAAATTTAAAATCTCGAAAAACAAAAACAGAAAAAAGAACCTCATGTTAGGGCTATGAAACCAGCTAAAGAAATAAATAAAATCTATAGTTTTGCAAATAACTAGTCCATCATTGCAGGTTCCTTACATGGTTTTGGGGTCACCCAGATGTAGACCCGGGGCAGAGGAGTAGAACGGGGTTCTGTGCAACCATAAATAAGTTGCATGTCCTCTGAAAGAGGAAAACAAAGCCCACTGTATCTAATTGTTCTAGAACAACAGAAAATGTTGAGAGGTCCATTATAGAAGGGATTTGGGGATGGGAAGAGTTAGCTTGCAAAGTAGAGGAAACCATGTTAAAGTTTTATCCAAAAATGTATAAATCTCAGTAAGGTATTCTCAGGCCGGAGTGAATGCATCTAGAAGGTAGGGCTTACATCAACTATATTCCATCAGCCTTTCCATCCTGGAGCCTTTCCTCATCTGCCCGGAGATGCTCATATCACTCTGAAATTCTCCCACCAAAAGAAACAACAATGAACATTTATTGGGAATGACATGTGTCTTCTTATTTAATTCTTACAACAACCCTGTGAGGAAGGGATGCGTGTTAGCCCCGTTTTGTGAATGAGAGTACTGAAGGATGGAGTATTTGAAATGGCCTGCCCCAGGTCCTAGAGCTATGAGTTTAGGATTCAAACCCAGACTGTTTGACTATGGAGTGCGTGCTTCTAGTGGCATGAGTATCAAAATGGATCAGATTTATTCATAAAGAACAAATCTGTGAACATGGAATTTCAGACACTGCTTTCTGGTATACGAAGATGATAAAGTCTGGTGTCGACCGCCTCCCCAAAGAGAAACCGAGGACACTCAGGATAATGCAAATCACACAGCTACGTTTATTTCCAGCTAGCTGGGGTCCAAGCATTTGCCCTGGCGCAGCGGGGTTTCAGCAAGGACCCTGAATGGGTCTAGGGGTATATATGCATTTCAAACAGCAAGCATGAGTCACACAGTTCACAAGTCAACCCTGCATTCTTAGTTTGCATCTAAATACCTCCCTGGGACCCTCCCTAGAAGGGAGATTAAGGGGTTTAACTAGTTGGGTGTCTCCCCCAAACTGGCTCCCCTGTTTTCCAGGGGCCATTTATCCATAACACCTGGAGCTGTTTTTAATGAGTAAACAGGATGGCGGCTTGGATTCCAAAAGTGGACCTTACAAAGACACCAGGGGCTGGGGAAGGAAGAGGACCCTTTATTCACTGTATTTTGGGTTGAGCCAATTAGACTTTTTTTTAAAATAGGGTTGACACACAATGTTGCATTAGTTTCAGGTGAACAACTTAGTGGTTTGACAAGTCTGTACATTATGCTGTGTTCACGAGTAGCCTCCATCTGTTACCACACAACAGGATTGCAGTAACATCGGCTGTCTTCCTTGTGCTCTGCTTCATATTCCCCTGACTCCCTCCTTCCATAACCATAGGCCTCCATCTCCCTCTCTCCTTCTCCCATTCTGCCCACCCCCCCCGCCTCTCCCCTCTGGCAACCAGCAGTTTGTTCTAATTATAGTTCTGATCCTGTTTTTTGTTTGTTCATTTTTTGTAGATTCCATTTTTGAGTGGGATTATATGGTATTTTTCTTTCTAGTCTGACTTATTAGTTCACTTAGCATGATACCCTCTGGGTCTCTCCATGTTGTCTCAAACAGCACGATCTTTCCATTTTTATGGCTGCATAATATTCGTGTGTGTGTGTGTGAGTGTGTGTGACATTTTCCTTATCCATTCATCTATTGATGGCTACATATTGATGGATATGTAGCTATTGTAAATAATGCTGCACTAAACATAGGAATGCATATATCTTTTTGAATTAGTGTTTTCATTTTCCTTGGGTAAATTTTACACAGTAGTGGAATTATTGGATCACATGGTATTTCTATTTTTAATTTTTTGAGGAAACTTCATACTATTTTGCGCAGTGGCTATAGCAATTTACATTCCCACCAACAGTCAGCAGTTTTCCTTTTTCTCCACATTCTAGCCGACATTTGTTCCTTTAGCCATTCTGACAGCTGTGAGGCGATGTCTCATCGTGGTTCTGATTTGCGTTTCCCTGATGATGAGTGATGTTGAGCATCTTTTCATGTGTCTGTGGGCCATCTGGGTGTCTGCTTTGGAGAAGTGTCTGTTCAGGTCTTGTGTCTACTTCTTAATCAGATTATTTGGGTGTTTTGATGTGGAGTTGTATAGGTTCTTTTTATATTTTGGATATTAATTCCTTATTGGCTATATCATTTGCAAATATCTTCCCCCATTTAATAGGTTGTCCTTTTGTTTTACTGATGGTTTCCTTTGCTGTGCAAAAGCTTTTTATGTTGATACAGTGCCAGTAGTTTATTTTTGCTTTTGGTTCCCTTACCTTAGGATATATGTCTAGAAAAAGGCTGCTTTGGCCAATGTCAAAAAATTGCTGCCTGTCATCTCTTCTAGTATTTTTGTTGTTTTAGGTCTCATATTTAGGTCTTTACTCCATTTTTGTTTGTGATGTTAGAAAGTGGCCCAGTTTTATTCTTCTGCTTCAAGCTGTCCAGTATCCTCAGCATCATTTATTGAAGAAACTGTCTTTTCCCTATTGTAAATTCTTGCCTTTTTTGTCATAGATTAATTGACCATATAATCGTGGGTTTATTTCTGGGGTCTCTCTTCTGATCCGCTGATCTATATGTCTGTTTTTCTGCCAGTAGTAATACTGTTTTGATTACTATACCTTTGTTGTGCATCTTGAAATCTGAGACTGGGATACTTCTGAAATTTTGTTCTTCTCAAGATTGCTTTGGCTATTCAGTCTTTTGTGGTTCCATACAAATTTTAGTATTATTTTTTTTAGTTTTGTGAAAAATACTGTTGTTGTTTTGATAGGGATTGCCTTGGTCTATAGATTGCTTTGGGTAAAAAGGACATTTTTAACAGTATTTGTTTTTCCATTTAATTAGCATGGGATATCTTTCCATTTGTATCATCTTTAATTTCTTTCATCAGTGTTTTCTAGTTTTCAGAGTACAGGTCTTTCACCTCTTTAGGTAAGTTTATTCCCAGATATTTTATTCTTTTTGGTGCAATTGTAAAGGGTGTTTTTTAAAGTTCTCTTTCTGCTACTTCATTATTAGTGTATAAAATACTGCTGATATCTGGGTATTAATTTTGTATCCTGCCACTTCACTGAACTTATTGTTTCTAGTAGTTATGGGGGGGGAGTCTTTAGGATATATATACTATCATGTCATTTGCAAATAGTGACAGTTTAACTTCTTCTTTACCAATATAGATAACTCTTGTTTCTTTTTCTTATCTGATTGCTGTGGCTAGGATTTCCAGTACCATATTGAATAAAAGTGGTGAGAGTGGACATCTTTGTCTTGTTCCTGATCTTAGAGGGAAAGCCTGTAGTTTTTCCCCACTGAGTATGATGTTAGCTGTGGGTTTCTCCTGTATCAACTGGCTTTTATCTTTAGAGATCTCTGGTATGAATAAGACTTTGGTTCCAAGCCCGTCATTCAAAATGTTACATATTTCTATATTCCTATGAGATATGTGTATGTGTGCATGAATAAAAGTGATGATTTCAGTGAATTATGTAATGTTAAAACTTGAAAGGACTCTCCTATTGAAAATGAGGGAATTCAGGCTCAGAGAAGTTAGGGGATGAGCCTAAAACCATCCAGGCGGTAACTTCCCGTTTAACAAAAATAGTTTTGAGTCTGCAATACACTGGCCTGGCAGAGACTGACAGAAGGGGAAAGACCCTCTCACACTAGATTCATATTTGGGCAATCCAGTTGTTTTCAAAGCATTTTTCACTTGAAAATGATTTCTTCCTTATCCTGAGATAGCAAATCTTCATTCTGAAGGTTTCAGAGAAGCTCTGGTTCTCAAGCTCACCAAAGCCGAGTACTGCTTTTTTTCCCAGGTTTATTTCAGGAAAAACAGCAGGCCTGACCAACCCTAGGTTATCCACTCATCAAGTTTTGACTGACCTTTGGGTGGCTACCCAAAATCCACTGCTGATTAAACAGCTTAATTTTTTAAAAAAAGATTGTATTTATTTGAGAAACAGAGATAGCGAGAAAGAGAGAGGGAGAGCAAGAGAGAGCATGAGCAGGGGCAGAGGGAGAAGCAGTCTCCCCACTAAGCAGGCAGCGCAATGTGGGGTTCGATCCCAGGACCCTGAGTTCAGAACCTGAGCTGAAGGCAAACACTTAACCAACTGAGCCAACTAGGCTCCTGGATTAAACAGCGTTAGACTATATATTGGGGTACAGGGAAGTGAATAAGCACTTCTAAGTTTTTTTTCTGAGACTTTAGTTCTCAAAATAGTTACACACTGAATACGATTTCAAGAATGCTTCTAGAATCCACCAAAACACTAGGGCAGCCTTTCAACAGGAACGATGGTTACCCTCTGCTGATGGGCCAGTGACTGGACCTCACTACTACCTCTCATCACTGTTTTTTATCACAACTAGAAGGTATTTATTAATATAATTCCCCTGAGTTTTCTTATATTTGAACAATAAAATATGAAACTACTCTGCTTTTTTGGGGGGGAGGGGAGGTAAATCTTTGATCTCAATTTCCTCTAATGTTCTAGATAGACCTTGCTCTTAATTTAAGGGTTAATAGTTTGCTTCCTCTTCCAAATGTCTTGGTTTAAATTAACATTTACCTTTATTATGATTACAAAGAAATACAAAAAAGTAGAATCCATGTTGCTTATAGACCATTTAGAATGTTCAGAAAAGTTTCAAGGCAAAAATTGGAACCAGTGGTAATCCTACCATGCTTTGGATGTATTTTTTCCATATGGATGGTTTATGTTCCACAAAACTAGTTTCATTCCCTATATGCGGTAGAGTTTTTAAAATTTTTTCCTGGGGCGCCTGGGTGGCTCAGTTGGTTAAGCAATTGCCTTCGGCTCAGGTCATGATCCCGGAGACCCGGGATCGAGTCCCGCATCGGGCTCCCTGCTCGGCAGGAAGCCTGCTTCTCCCTCTCTCACTCCCCCTGTCTGTGTTCCCTCTCTGGCTGTGTTTCTCTCTGTCAAATAAATAAAATCTTTAAAAAAAAAAATTTTTTTTTTCCTAACATTGCATGCATTTTCTAGCATAAGTTAGTCTTCTTCAAAAACACAATTCAAATGGTTGCACAAAAATTCAAAGTATGGAGATGTCATAAGGTATGTAACCATTGCCTTATTATTAAACATTTGATTGTCAGCAATTTTTTTGCCATCATAAACAAAATACCATAGAAGTATGTTTGTATATATTTCTTGTTCCTTATTATGTTCTAGATGTGGTAGTCCCAGGAGGGATGAGTATTTGTGAGACTTTAAGCACACTGCCAATTTGCCCTCCAAATAGCTGGACCAATGAACACTCCACGGTATTTCTTTAGCTGCTCAGGAGTTTGATGCTTTTCTGAGTTTATTGTTTATTTGTACTTCTTTTGCACATTGTATTCTTTACCCATTTTTTTTTTTTTACTCTGCTGTTCATCTTTTTCTTTTTAATTTAGATTTACTTATTTTATTTGGAAGAGTTCCTTGTCAAAGAATGTTTCCCATTCTCTTTTATACTTGTCATAGATAGTTCTAAAATCTGTATATGTAATCAGGCTATCACAGTTGTAGGGGAGGACTGCTTCTTCTCTTTAAGGTTCTTTGGCTGGCCTGATAATTAAGTTGACCTAAAACACATCAGTGGGAGAAAAAAAATGAAATTTCATACCTATGTATGAGAGCTCATAGAAAGATGAGACTCAAAGAAGTGACTGAAGCAGGCAGTTTTTATACCTTTTAAACAAACAAACAAATCCATTTGTGAAAAAACTGACAAAATGAAGAAATCTGAGTGGGGGTGGTAAATTAGTGATAAGATTTATGTATATGGTCTTCTTGGCCCTAAATTGTCTGTCTCTGGTGACAGAGCTATCTCTCTACCTCCTGATGCAGGGAGGGGACCTTTCATATTGGGAGATTTATTTCCTGATTTCAGGGCCAGAGAGAGGTCAGAGTGTCTTTCTTGGGCCCACTATTTCTTGTGTACCTTCATTTCAAAATAAGCAATATGCCAAAGTTGTATCTTTTGGATTGACGTATCTGCTCCCCTTACAGTCAAACGCTAATAGCTTGGTAGCATTTCCAAATGAATGTGTATGTATATACATAATGTATTATTTGGGAGAAATATACAACAGCTTTATTGAGCTGTAATTCACATACCATATAGTTCAGTAACGTAGAGCATATAATTTGATGGCTTTTAGTATATTCACAGTTGTATAACCAATAGCACAATCAATTTTGGAACATTTTCATCACCACCCCTCATCCCCAAAACCTCATACCCATTAGTAGTCACCACTTACTTCCCCTTCTTTCCAGCCCCTGGCCATCACTTACCTCCTTTAAGTCTCCACAGATTGGCTTATTCTGGACTCTGCATATTGATAGACTCATGTCATATGTCATCTTTTGGGATTGACATCCTTCACTTAGCACCACAGTCTGAAGGTTGTAGCATAATGTGCTGTGTGTGCTGTGACTTCTCCAAGTCTTGCTGTAATGCGTGTCATTATTTCATTCCCTTTGGTTGTCTAATGATCTTGCATTGCATGAGTAGACCACAATTTACTTGTCTATTCAACAGTCCATAGGCCTTTGTGTTGTTTCCATTCTCTGGCTATTATGCATAATGCTGGAACGCCTGGGTGGCTCAGTCAGTTGAGCATCCCACCCTTGATCTCAGCTCAGGTCTTGATCTCAGGGTCATGAGTTCAAGCCCCACATTAGGTTCCACACTGGGCGTCGAGCCTACTTACCTCTCCCTGCCACCCAAAATACTTATATAATACTGCCATGAACATTCTTAGACAAATTTTTGTGGGGACATAGGCACTTTTTAAAGTTTTTATTCTAATTCCTGTTCCCATCCAGTGTTCTGCTGGCTTCAGGTGTACAACACAGTGATTCAACACTTCATCCACTGTCCTGTGCTCATATGTCTTTTTATTTGCCTTGAGTCTGTGCATAGGAATGGAATTGCCGGAACACATGGTAACTTGGAGGCAATGCCAAAAGCTCCTGCAGCATTTTACATCCCCACCAGCAGTGTATGGGCGGTCCAACTTCTCCACATCCCACTCAACACTTGTTATCTGTCTGTGGGATGTGGCTGTCCCGCTGGGTGCGAGGTGGTATCTCGTTGTAGTTTTGATTTTTCCTTTCCCTGATGAATAAGGATGTTAAGCATCTTTTCATGTGTTAATGGACTTCTTAAGTCTCTTATTTGTAGAAATATCTATTCAGATCAAACGAGTATATTTTGACAGATGCCTCCTCCTCTGCCTCCTTCCCTTCCTTCTTATCTTCCTTCCTCTCCTTTCATTACTTTTTCACCGATTTCTGCCTAAGACAGTGGAAGAGCTGAGATGTACCTGTGTCCCTCAGCAGATGGACAAGCCTGCACCAGCATGGGTACGGGCCCAGGATTCACATTAACAGATGTTTTCTATAAAGAGATCTTATCCCTATCTCCACCCATAAGATAAAGGCCTTACTCAGCATTTCATAACTTATTAGGAAAACAGCGGTTTTGAGGTTGAAAGGGCTTTGAAGAATCACCCCGCCCCTCCACCCGTGAGCGCCTTCTATCGTATACGCTGTTACATCATGCACATTGATGGGAATTCATTACCTCCTGAGGCAGTTCATTGTGCTGCTGGACAAAGAACTTACTCTGGAGAGTTCTCTGTTATGCGGAGCTTCTGTGGACTCCATTGAAGCTTCCACTGAGTTACCACAAATTCCCCAAGGCCCACCCACATATCTGCAAACCTCTGTCCTATGTCTCTAAGATTTTTCTTCTCGGATGTAAGCATGATTCATCCAGCTGTTCCTGGAGCATTGCAGATTCTGTATGGGGCCTTCACCAACCTTCCGTGAGTGGCCAGTTCTCTTGGCTGTCTGTCAGAGCGTGACTCTCAGGAGGGGAGGGGTTAACTGGACAGGAGCAGGTCACATGGAAATTTCCTAAGCTGCACACTTTAAGATCCCATTTGTGTTTTTTGTGGCTGGCTATAGTGTAATTGACTATACATGGAGTTTTATCATCAACTAAAAAGCCTAGTTTTCCTTTTGTATATGAACTGCTAATGAACACCATCTCTGCATTTCTGCATACCTTGCTAGGATCCAAATACATAATTTTTAAAAAATATTTTATTTATTTATTTGACAGAGAGACCACAAGTAGGCAGAGAGGCAGGTAGAGAGAAAGGAGGAAGCAGGTTCCCTGCTGAGCAGAGAGCCTGATGCAGGCCTCAATCCCAGGACCCTGAGATCATGACCTGAGCCAAAGGCAGAGGCCTTAACCCACGGAGCCACCCAGGCGCCCCAAATACATAATTTTATCTTTACCCTGATAAATGTCACATTAATAGGGGCGCCTGGGTTGCTCAGTTGGTTGAGCAACTGCCTTCAGCTCAGGTCATGATCCCGGAGACCTGGGATCGAGTTCCACATCGGGCTCCCTGCTCGGCGGGAGGCCTGCTTCTCCCTCTCTCACTCCCCCTGCTTGTG
The DNA here is from genome assembly GCA_004023965.1 of Spilogale gracilis. Taxonomy (NCBI): domain Eukaryota; kingdom Metazoa; phylum Chordata; class Mammalia; order Carnivora; family Mephitidae; genus Spilogale; species Spilogale gracilis. Next base: position 195,292 of record PITA01001325.1, read on the forward strand.
TTCCCTCTCTGGCTGTGTTTCTCTCTGTCAAATAAATAAAATCTTTAAAAAAAAAAGTCACATTAATAATAATGTGTCCAAAGCTCCATGTTCATTATTATTTCATTTTGAATCTCACAAACACTCTGTGAGGTAGGTACAACTACCATCTTTGTTTTCGAATGAAAGAACTGAGACCTGGCGGTTAGTTACCCTGTTCCGAGTCACACCTGTGTTTGCTGACTTCAAAGGCCAAGTTCTTAAGCACTTCGCCATATTGCTTCCTACGGCTCTGGAGCCCAGCCCTCTGAGCCCACCCAGAGGAGTCACTGTCTTCATGCATTCTGACCAGCAAGTCTGACAAGAGTGGAATCCATGCTTCCATTGAGCTCAGAGTCCTCAAGCTTTCACAGCTGCTTCAGGAAATGAAGGGTACCCTTTCCAGTGTGCCTCGATGCTTCAATCAGAGAAGCTCTCTTTTGTCTTTTGTATCGTGGGCTTTCTCTTAACAATGGGTAGGAAGAAAGAAAAAAAAAAAATGAGTGGGGAGGAAAATAATGCTGCCAAAAATGAATCTGCAAAATCTACATTCTAGACTAGTGATTAAAATTTTGAAAGGGCCAGTGATAGGGAAGAGCCACAGCGGGCTGCCAGGTCCTGCCAGGTAAGTGTTCGGCTAGTCCTAACCTGCTCCATCATCCCTGCAGCCACCATATGTCTCCATCCTGCACACGTGGACATCCTGAAGTGACTTCCGAGCCCACATGCCACATGTCCCCCTGATCTCCCTGATCTGAGTCTCCCTGGCAAATAAAGTGGTGATGTCAGGCTGGCTTGTTGCTGGTGAGCCCACATCATTTCTATGGCAAGCATCCACTCTGAATGGAAGGAATCTGTTCTTGTTATTAACCTTGGTGAGCACCACCTTCCCTAATGGTTTTCACTGTTCCTTCTAAGTCTTTACAGACCCTCCCTTTTGTAGCCCATGTTAGTATTTTGTTCAACAACGACGCCAAGACAACAACAGCAACAGGCGGTCATGGCTTGCCCTGACCATGCTCCAGGCACTGTTCTGGAACTTTGTCCCACTAGCATAAGGAAGTGAGCACACTGTCATTGCCCTCATTTTCAGATGGGGCAACTGAGGCTTGGAGAAGCCAAGCAACTTGCCCAAGATCAGAGTTAGTCAATGGTAATGCCAGGATTCCTGCCCAGGCCATCTGAGCGCAGAGTGTGAGCTCTTCACCGCTGCACGGTAACACCATAGACTCAACTAAAATTGACTCTTTTTGCCCTTACTGAAAGTCAGTACAGTGTTTCCTGACTTCAAAATTTTCTCCCTTTTCCCTGCCCCATTTTTCTTTCAATAGACACCCACAGTGTCTCGCTAGTCTCTCTTCCAGTCTTAATACACGGGATGTTATTCACTTGGACCATGAAAAATGTCTGCAGCCATTTCCAAAGGTCCTCGGAAGCACCAGTGCCCTCCGTACGATGGGAAGCACAGGGCTTTCTTAGGGACTGAGGTTCTGACCCACAGATTCTGGCTGGAGCCTGGGGGTAGACAGTGCTTGTCCTCATCAGGAGCAGATGTTAAAATAGCCCAAAGATGCTCCCCCAGGCAGAAGAGGCCTCAAAATCCTTGTCGGATACACACAAGGTAACTGGAATCGCCTTTGACACAGAGGGATCATGATGTGATATACGTAGGTTCACTGCATGTGGCAGGATTGGGGTCTTCCTTCTGAGAGGTGCGGGCCCAGGTCTAGGATCTAAGGACCTGGAGTCCCACCCACTTCATCCCTAAGTCATGTAACATCTCTAAAACCTCAGTCTCCTTGCCCATAAAAGACAATAGTGAACCTGTCTACTGTGCAGGGCTATCTAGAGGATTAAACCAGATTGTGTATTATCTCACAGGAAGACAACTGCTATGTTCTTTCTATTCATCCAGTAACTTCTTTTTTTTTTAAATTAACATATAATGTATTATCTGTTTCAGGGGTACAGGTCTATGATTCATCAGTCTTACAGAATTAGCAACATTCACCATAGCACATGCCCTCCCCAATGTCCGTCACCCAGCCACGCCATCCCTCCCTCTCTCCTCCACTTCAACAACCCTCCGAGTTTGTTTCCAGGGATTAAGAGTCTCTTATGGTTTGTTTCCCTCTCTGGTTTTGTCTTGTTTTGTTTTTCCCTCCTTTCCTCTATGATCCTCTGTCTTATTTCTCAAATGCCTCAAATCAGTGAGATCATATGATAATTGTCCCTCTCTGATTGACTTATTTAATTTACGTAGTACCCTCTAGTTCCATCTGTGTCATTGCAAATGGCAAGATTTTGTTTTCGATGGCTGCATAATATTCCATTGTGTGTGTGTGTGTGTGTGTGTGTGTGTGTGTGTGTGTACCACATCTTCTTTATCCCTTCATCTGTTGATGTACATCTGGGCTCTTTCCATAGTTTGGCATTGGGAAATTGCTGCTGTCAACACTACATTTGTATCTTTGGGGTAAATACCCAGTAGTGTGATTGCTGGGTCATAGGGTAGCTCTATTGTCAACTTTTGAGGAATATCCATATTGTTTTCCAGAGTGTTGCACCAGCTTGCATTCCCAGCAACAGTGTAGGAGGGTTCCCCTTTCTCCACATCCTCACCAACATCTGTCGTTTCCTGACTTGTTAATTTTAGCCATTCTGACTGGTGTGAGGGGGTATCTCACTGTGGATTTGATGTGTGTTTCCCTGCTGCTGAGGGATGTGGAGCACTTTTGTGTGTGTGTTGGCCATTTGTCATCCAATCACTTCTGCCCTTGTGGAAGCTTTAGGCCAATAAGAAGAGGGGTTGAGTATACATTATAAATGTATTTGCAGGTGCAGCGAGTCACCTGGGAAGTGTGCGCGGCGGCCTCTTGCCTTCTCACCCAATGTGTGATCTTGGTTGCCCTCACCAGGTCCCTGTTCCTCATCAGCAGAATGAAGGGGTTGGAGCTGATGGTCTCCAACGTCCTCCTTCCTCCTGCCTCCCACGCTGTGTTCTCTGTGTGGCAGAAGTGGGAAATGTGCCTTTGTCCAGGACTCTGCACTTGGATGATAGCCTAAACCAAATGTCTCCCCAGATCCTCTCTCTTCTCTGTCACTCCTACCCTCCCACACACTCCTGCTTCACGTTCCAGAATTCTGTGAAAAGGACCAGATTTTCCAATCTGCAGCATGCTCCTTCCCTAGCCAGAGTTCTCAGACACAGTAGCGATGAGAATGTTTTAGGCTGTGCTGGCTCTCTTCAAAGCTAGCCCCAGAAACTGAATAGCTCCCCTAATGCCCAATGGGGAGACACACCTTTGTTTGGTCAGCAACTTGAATCAGTCTGTAGAACTAGGAGGGAGGAAGGCATTACTGCTCCCTCCAGCCCTCTACCGGGGGATTTGGAGTAGGGGGTAGTTATAAAGGAAGAGAAGCCCACCATTGCACACTACCCTACACCCCCTCAAAGGATGTCATGGGGACAGAAACTACAACCTATGGAGTTCCTGCCATACGTCAGATATTCTGCCCGTTCATCCTCTTGAGGGATAGTGACATAAGTATCTATTTCGTTAGATACAACTTCTTTGCCAAGGCCAGGTCCGGAGGAAACCAGGTACAGCCCAAGGTACGGCACTGAGCTCATTATTTGACCCTCCCTTTCCCCGGCTACGTCATGTGGGCTCACCGGTCAGTGCCATACCCTGCCCTTTCTTCATCCTTCTTCCCATTTAGGCAGAAACAAACACAGGGATGAACTTCCCACATAATGTTACTTCATCGTGTGTAATTGTTGGGATGAAAACTTCCTGGTTGCATATGTGCACAATGCCAATGATTACAGTGATTAAATCAATCAAGACCAATTTCATAATCATCAAATGTATAATTTCCCAGTTTGGCAGAGCCCCAACACATGGCATCCCAGCTGTCTGATACATGGATCTAAAATACAGTATTAAAACATTTGGGACTAGGATTAGGTCATTTTGTAAATTTAAGACCATATTAATAAGAGTGATGAGACTCAGTAAAACTCCATGCAAATCTGCTTTGTGATTTCCCCAGGGGTGACTTAACTTCAGTAGCTCAAATATGAAACATACTCTCATTACCCCCCAGAAATTATTTTATTCCCACAGTCATTCAATTACATTATAGCTTAATTATTTTATCAGTAGTGTTGTTATTGTTGTATAAAGAGCTTTGCAGGAGGCATTAGCTCAGATCCTACAGAGAGCTTGATGCAATTTGTCCAAATGACTTTATGACTACTTCTGGGCCCCCAGGTCAAGATCGTGAACAACACACTGAAAGGAAAGAGAACCTCAGATGGGAAGCATGGTTTCACAGCCTCTGCTCCTTCTCTGAGAAGAAATTGTAGCTAAAGAGAAGAAATTGGGCCAGAGCTGAGGGAGGGAAAAGAAAGATTGTATATTCCCTTTGATACTTTTCACCCCATTCCACTCTAATTTTGTAATGAGGCAACTCTTTTCCTGCCACGGTTAATTTTGCACAAGTTTCAAGGTATACCATTTGTTCCACTGCCATGATCCAAGATCCTACAGATTTCCAGGGTTTGAAATCCTTGCCAGACAGAGGAAAATTAATTTACGGAGTGTTGTATCTACCACGTGATATTAATTGTAAAAGTACTGATGGGGATAGGTGCGGGACACACAGAGGTACTTCTGCAGGGGGCTGCCAAACTTTCCCTTCTAGACCTCAGGAAGAGTTAGGATAGTGTCTGCCTTATAATAATTCATTAGCTGAATGTTTGTGTGTTTTGCTTCACAGATCTGCAGGTGATTTGTAAAAGCATTCCCCATCTTAATTAGACCAAGTGACCTAAAAGCTCCTCCCTTTAAGGTAGGCAGAATAGTGACCCTCCCTCTCCCCCACAAGATGTTCATGTCTTGACCCACAAGACCGGTAAGTAGGTTTTGTTGCATGGTAAGGGGAGATTATAATTGCAGATAGAATGAAGGGTGTTAATCAGTTGACCTCGAGATGGGGAGATTATCCTGGAATATCCTATGAGAACTACCGCTGGCTTGGAAGATAGAAGAAGCCCATAAGCCAAGGAACATAGGCAACCTCTAGAAGCAGGGAAAGACAAGCGAACTGATTTTCCTCTAGAGCCTTCTGTGGCTCTGCTGACAGCTTGCTCTCAGCTGACTGAGATCCAGCTCAGACTTCAGACCTCTAGAACTGTAAAGTAAGAAGTTTGTGTTGTTTTAAGCCACTAAGTTTGTGATAATTTGTTAGAGCAGCTTTAGGAAACTAATACACACTTTTCCTTACGAGGTAGCTCTGCTTAACAGGAAAAGAACGACACTCCCTTTCTCTGTAAGATGGCCTCCTTCCTCCCTTCTTCTACAGAAGGACTTCAGACTTCATGTTTTCTCTACTCTTTTTTTTTTTTAAGATTTTTATTTTTTAAGTAATCTGTACACCCAACTCAAACTTCTAACTCCAAGATTGAGAGTCACATGTCACATGGTCTACTAACTGAGCCATCCAGGCACACCTCTACTCTGTCTCTCTTTTTTTTTTTTTTTTTTTTTTGGAAGATTGTATTCATTTATTTGACAGAAAGATCACAAGTAGGCAGAGAGGCAGGCAGAGAGAGAGGAGGAAGCAGGCTCCCTGCTGAGCAGAGAGCCCAACGTGGGCCTCGATCCGAGGACTCTGAGAGGCTTTAACCCACTGAGCCACCCAGGTACCCTCTACTCTTTAATAGAAACATTTACTGAGGGCATCGAGGTAGTTCAGTCATTAAGCGTCTGCCTTCAGCTCAGGTCATGATCCCAGAGTCCTAGGTTTAAGCCCCGTATTGGGCTCCCTGCATGGTGGGGAGCCTGCTTCTCCCTCTCTCACTCCCCCTGCTTGTGGTCCCTCTCTTGCTGAGTTTCTGTCAAATAAATGTAAAAAGTCTTAAAAAAAAAAAATTTACTAAAGGAAGATTCCTGATCCCCAGAACTGTTTGTTCTGACCTACTGATAGCTCTTTATTAAGTAGGAAGTTTAAATATACACCGTTGGATATGTCACTCTCTTTCTCTCTTTGACATAAGCTTTAAAATTTTTTTTTCAGGTGTGTTTTATTTCACATTTTGAAAATTTGTTTCACTTTAATATTTTTGGTTAATTTTAAAAATTGAAAACATATAAAAAGAAAGTTAAATACATTTTCTCACAATCTCATGATTGTAAAAATTAAGGAAAAAATATATTTACACAGCAAACAAAACCCAGGACCTGCCCAAGATTTAATAGGAGATCTCTGCCTACCCAATTCCATGCCATATAAAGCTGGGATCCCAAAGGATTCTATCTCAATGTAAGAATGAACTGGAGGGCGCCTGGGTGGCTCAGTGGGTTAAAGCCTCTGCCTTCGGCTTAGGTCATGATCTCAAGGTCCTGGGATCGAGGCCCACATCGGGCTCTCTGCTCAGCGGGGAGCCTGTTTCCTCTGCTTTCTCTGCCTGCCTCTCTGCCCACTTGTGATCTCTCTCTCTGTCAAATAAATAAATAAAATCTTTTTTTTAAAAAAAGAATGAACTGGAAATAAACCAGGTCCCCAACCCTATCCCCACATCCACACTCACCCCTTCTTGGAAGACTAGGAATTAGGTCAAACCTTCAAACTTATAAGAGGAAAGAAAAAAATGAGAATTTAGAACAAGAAGCTGGTCATAATAAGGGTTGACAGGAAAAATTCATAATACCTGGAGGTACTGAAATTCCTTAAGTGAAGAATTTAATTTAGAATAGTCCAAACTTTGAAATGGATGAAAGACCTCAACGTGAGGCAGGAATCCATCAAAATCCTGGAAGAGAACATTGGCAGTAACCTCTTTGACATCGGCCACAGCAACTTCTTTCAAGACACGTCTCCAAAGGCAAAGGAGACAAAAGCGAAAATGAACTTCTGGGACTTCATCAAAATAAAAAGCTTCTG
>PITA01001326.1:0-201934 GCA_004023965.1 Spilogale gracilis
ATATATATATATATATATTGTAAAAACCCAGAGATAAACAACATATGATGCATAAAGGAAGAATAATTCAGATGGCGGATTTCTCATCAGAAATTATGAAGCCCAGGACACAGTTTTGATAGAAAAGAAATGCCAATTCCAGATACTAGACCCAGTAAAGATATCCTTCACAAATAAAGATAAAATAAAGGTGCTTCAAGATGAAAACAAAGATGTGTTTTAAAAGAAATGCAAAAAGAAGTTCTTCATACAGAAGGGAAATAAGAGACAAAAACTAAGCTTAAGGAATAAGGGGAAAAATAAAAAATAGTAAACATCAGGGTCACCTGGGTGGCTCAGTTGGTTAAGCAACTGCCTTCAGCTCAGGTCATGATCCTGGAGACCCAGATCAAGTCCCACATTGGGCTCCCTGCTTGGTGGGAAACCTGCTTCTCCCTCTCTCACTCCTCCTGCTTGTGTTCCCTCTCTGTCTGTGTTTCTCTCTGTCAAATAAATAAAATCTTTCAAAAAAATAGTAAACATCAGAGCAAATATTTTATAGACTACTTTTTTCCTATCATGCTCTTTGCTTCTTTCCTATTATTTTCTTTAAAGTAGATAAGACTGTCAAAAGTAAAACTAACATTGTCTAACATATATTTCAATACAAAGCAGGAGTAACAATGTGGCAACTACTACATAAAGGAAAAATGGTGAATGGATCTATATCATAAAGTTTCCACATTTTATTTGAAGTGGTAAAGCAGTAACTCTGAGTAGACTATGGGAAGTTAGGTATTCCTAGAAAAAATATGGATGGATGGATGGATGGACGCATGCATGATTGATGCATGTATGGATAGAGATGATGATAGATAGACAGACAGACAGATCAATAGATAAAGATAGATAGATAGGTAGAACCCAAAACCAATAGGTAACTACAACATATTCAAATAAAAACATATAAATGAAGAAAAACAGGGCAAAGAGAAAACTGACAATTAAATGGCAGAACTAAATCTAACTACTATCTACAAGTATATTAAATGCAAATAGTTTAACTGCAGCAATTGAAATAAGTAGATCTTCAGATTTATATTTAAAAACAGACAGGGGTGCCTGGGTGGCTCAGTTGGTTAAGCCTCTGCCTTCGGCTCAGGTCATGATCCCGGAGTCCTGGGATCGAGTCCCACATCGGGCTGCCTGCTCAGCAGGAAGCCTGCTTCTCCCTCTCTCACTCCCACTGCTTGTGTTCCCTCTCTGGCTGTGTTTCTCTCTGTCAAATAAATAAAATCTTTAAAAAAATAAAATAAAAATAAAAAAATAAAAACAGACAAAACTATATGATATCGACAAAACCCTTACTTTAAGTATAATAATATAGGCAAGTTAAAAGTTGAAGTATATTAAGAAACACACTTATAAATATTCAGTGGGTCAAAGAGGAAATCTAAGAGTCTCCAGAAAAATGAAAACATATTTTGAACTGATTAAAAATAAAAGAAATACAAAATAAAAACTTGTAGGATGTTGCTAAGGCACTGGACCAAAGAGAAACTAATAGCACTCAGTATTTCTATTAGAAAAAATAAAATTCTCAAGTAAATAATCTGATATTCTACTTTACAAGACTAGAAGAAAAGGAGGAAACTCAAATCAAGCAGAAGAAAAGAAATAGTAAATAAAATAGGGATGGGATCAAGATGGCAAAGTAAGAAGATCCTCAAATCTACAACTACATACAGAACAAATAACCTTACTTGTGTGTGATCTGTTCCATTCTTCAGTTTGTTCTCAAAGATAGCTGTTCTGTATTTACACACACACACACACACACACACACACACACTAGCATATATATTATATATAACAACATATACAAAATAACAGATATATATGTGTATATATATATATCCATGTATATATACATGGAGACAAGTATGAGGCATGGAGTTGCACTTTAGTTAGGAGTTACAACTCTGGCATAACCCACAATCAGAAAGGATATCACAATCAGGAAGGCTTCCCTGAAGAACAAGAGGTCCAAATCCCACATCAGGCTCCACAGCCTAGGGGACCTGCAACAGGAAGATGAGCACCCATAATGTTTGCTTTGAAAAACGATGGGGCTTGTATACAGAAGAGCCAGAGGGCAGTAGGAAATGCAGGAGTCCACTCTTAAAGGGCAAAGACACAATCTCACCTGTTCCACATCCCAGTGCAGAAGGCAGTGCTCAGAAGAAGAACAAATGGGCACAGTGAAAACTTCAACAAAGATATAGAAAATATTAAAAAGAATCAATCAGAGCTAAATAATTAGCACTCAAATGAAAAATACATAGGAAATCAATAGCAGATTAGGTGATGCAAAAGAATGGATTAGAGATCTGGAAGACACAGAATGAAAATCTTCCATTCAGAACAGCAAAATGAAAGAAAAATTAAATGAGAACAACTTTAGGAATCTCTGGGATAATATCAAGCATAATAACATTCACATTATAAGGGTTCCAGAGGAAGACAGAAAGAAAGGGAGAGAGAAAATATTGGAAAAAAATAATTTTAAAATTTCCCTAATCTAGTGAAGGAAACAGACATCCAAGTCAAGAAAACACAAAGAATTCCAAACAAGATAAACCCAGAGACCCACACCAAGACACATCATAATCAAAGTGTCAAAGTGTTAAAAATAAAGAGTATCTTAAAAGCAGCAAAAGTAAAAATCAACTAGTTATGTAAAAGAGCACCTTCATAAGACGAACAACTGATTTTTCAATGGAAACTTTACAGGTCAGGAGGGAGTAGCACATTTTCAAAGTACTTAAAAAAACAGAATCTCTACCCAATAAGTAAAAGCTACAGGAGTTCATCAGTACCAAACCATCCTTGCAATTAATATTAAAAGGAATTTTTTAGTGGAATAGTAAATGTCATAACTAAAAACAGTAAAATACACATGAAAGAATAAATTTCACTAGTAAGGGCGACATATAGTAAAGGTAGTGGGTCAGGCACCTACAAAGCTGGTATAAAGGTTAAAAGACAAAAGTAATAAAATCATATAGACCTGAAATAATTAAGGAAGGGATATAAAAATATAAGTTATAAAATATGACATCTAAAACATGGGAGGGGAAGAATAAAGATGCAATACTTTTACAAAGCACTTGAACTTGACCATTAACTTAAAATAGACTGCTAAATATATAAGATGTTATATAGGAACCTCATGGTAGCTGCAAACCAAATACCTATAAAAGATATACAAAAAATAATAAAAAAAAATACAAACATAAAACCAAAGTCACCAAGTCACAAGGGAAGACAGCAAGAGAAAAGGAAAAGAATAAAAGGAAACTACAAAAACAGCCACAAAACAATCAACAAAATGGCAATTAGTACATGCCTATCAATAATTATTTTAAATATAAACAGACTGTATGCTCCAGTCAAAAGATACCGGGTGACTAGATGGATAAAAGCAGAACAAAGCAAAAAAGCACAACACACACACACACACGCACACACACACACACACACACAAAAACACACGTGTGTTTTTGTGTGTGTGTGTGCGTGTGTGTGTGTACGCTTCCTACAAGGCATTTACTTCAGATATTAAGACACACATGACTAAAAGTGAAAAGATGGACAAAAATATTCTATGCAAATGGCTATGAAAAGAAATCTGGGTTAAAAATACTTATATTAGACAAACAGACTTCATTTTATTTACTTATTTTTATAGAGAGAGACAGAGAGAGAAAGAAGGAATGCAGAGGGAGAGTGAGAGAATTGTGGAGCCAGATGCAGGACTTGATCTGAAGAGCCTGAGCTCATGATCTGAGCTGAAATCAACAGGTGGATGCTCAACTGACTGAGATACCCAGGTGCCCCAGAATGAATGGACTTTTTATTTAAAACAAGGACTGTAAAAGAGACAAAAATGCCATTACATAGTGATAAAAGGAACAATCCAACAAGAGGATGTAACAATTATAAATATCTACAAAACCAACATAGGGACAAATACATAAAGAAAATTAACAGACATAAAGGAAGAAATTGACAAAAAATATAATAATAGTTGGAAATTTTAGCACTCCACTTATAAATGAATAGATCCCTCAAGCAGAAAAGCAATAATGAAACATTGGCTTTAAACAACACACTAGACAAGATGGGCTTAATAGATATATACAGAGCATCTCATCCCAAAACAGCAGAATACATATTCTTTTCAAGTGCATACAAAACATTCTCAGAGATAGTTCACATGTTAAACCACAAAGAACATCGCAATTAAGTTTAAGTACATTTAACTCAATCAAGAATCTTTCGAATTACACCATTATAAAACTAGAAATCAAGTACAAGAGGAAAACTGGGAAAAATCCTACAGACATATAAAAGCTAAGCAACATACTTCTAAACAACCAATGGGTCAATTAAGAAATCAAAGAGGAAGAAAAAATACTTGAGGCAAATGAAAATGGAAATATTGTCTGAAATTTATGGGATGCAGCACAGGCAGGCACATCCAAGAAAGAAGTTTATACATAAAAGGTAATATAGAGGACAGTAAGAGAAGGAAAGGAAATGGGAAGTAGGGTAATTTGGGGAGAGAAAGGAAACATGAGAGACTTTGGACTCAGAAACAAACTGAGGGACTTGGAGGGAAGGGGTTGGGGGATGGGAGAGCCTGGTGGTGGGTACTGAGGGCACGTATTGCGTGGAGCACTGGATGTGGGGCATAAACAATAAATTTTGGAACACTGAAAAAATAAAATAAATTTAAAGTCATAAAAAAAGAAAGAAAGAAGTTTATAGTGACACAGGTCTATCTCAAGAAATAAGAAAAATCTCAAATAAAATTATTTCAATCTCCATCTATATGAACTAGAGGGAAAAACAAAGCCCAAAGTTAGTAGAAGGAAGGAATTAATAAAGATGTGTGGAAATAAATGAAATGCAGATGACTAAAACAGTAAAAAAAAAAAGAACTATTAAACTAAGAGTTGGTTCTTTCAATAGATAAGCAAAATTGATAAAGCATTAGCAGACTCATCAAGAAAAAAGAAAAGAAAATAAAAGAAAGAGGGCCCAAATAAAATCAGAAAGGAGAGCTAAGTTACAATTGATACCACAGAAGTACAAAGGATCATGATACACTACTATTGATAATTATATGCCAACATGTGGGTAAACCTAGAAGAAAAGGATAAATTCCTAGAAACATAGAATCTTCTAAGGCTACATCAAGAAGAAATAGGAAATTTGAATGTACCAAGTATTTAGAAACAAGATTAAATCAATAATCAAGAAATTCTCAACAAACAAAAATCCAGAACTAGATGGATTCACAGGTAAATTCTACCAGAGGGAGAGTGAAAGAAAAAAAGAAAGAAGAAAGAAGAAAGAAAAAGAAGAAAGAAAGAAAGAAAGAAAGAAAGAAAGAAAGAAAGAAAGAAAGAAAGAAAGAAGAGAGCAAGAAGGAAGGAAGGAAGGAGGGAGGGAGAGAAGGAGGGAGGGAGGGAGAGAAGGAGAGATGGAGAAAGGAAAGAAGGGAGGGAGGGAGGGAGGAAGGAAGGAAGGAGGAAGGAAGAAAGGAAAAAAGAAAAAGATGAAAGGAGAGTAGAATAGAGTAGAGGAGGGGAGGGGAGAGGGGAGGAGAAGAGAGGTGAGGAAAGGAGAGGAGAGGAGGAAGAAAGAAAGAAGGGAGGGAGGAAGGGAGGAAGGAAGGAAAGGAAGAGAAAAAAGAACACTTCTAAACACATTTTATGAAACCACACTCACCGATATCAAAACCAGACAAAGACACCACAGGAAAAAAAAAGAAAAAAAGGAAAAAGGAAAAAGAAAAGAAAAGAAAAGAAAAGAAAAGAAAAGAAAAGAAAAGAAAAGAAAAGAAAAGAAAAGAAAAGAAATAAAGGAAGAAAGAAAATTACAGGTCAACATCCTTGATGAACCACAGATGCAAAAATCCTCAACAAAATCCTAGCAAACCAAATTCAATAATACATTAGAGGAATCACACAATCAGCTCAAGATAAATTTATCCTACAGATGAAAGAGTGGTTCATTACCCACAAATCTATCAACGTAATACATCACATCAACAAAAAATAAGGAAAAGAATCAAGTGATCATCTCAATAGATGCAGGAAAATATATCAGAAATGTAATATCCATTTATGATAAAACTTTCAACAAGGTTGGTAGAGAGGGAACATACCTCAATATATGAAAGGCCATATATGACAAACTCACAGCGATCATCAAACTCAATGATGAAATGCTAAAAGCTTTTCCTCTAAGATGGGGAAGAAGACAAAGATGGCCACTCTCAACAATTTTATTCAGCATAGTAGTGGAAATCCTATCCATAGCAGTTAGGTAAGAAAATGGAATAAAATGCATTCAAATTGGAAAAGAAAAATTTAAACTGTTACTATTTTAGATGGCATTATACTATGTAGAGATAATCTCAAAGATTGTGCCAAAAAAACTATTGAACTAATAAATGAAAGTTAAGTGGCAGAATACAAAGTTAATATACCTAACTTTGTTGCATTTACATGCACTAACAATGAAATATTGGGGGAAAATTAAGAAAACAATCCCACTTACAACCACATCAGAAAGTAAAATATCCAGGAATACATTTAACCAGGGAATTAAAGAACTATACTCTGAAAACTGCCAAGACATTGGTGAAAGAAACAGAAGATAAATAAATAAAAAGATTTTTAATGTTCATGGATTGGAAGAATTAATGATATTGAAATGCCCAGCTTACCTAAAGCAATCTACAGATTCAATGCAATCCCAATCAAAATGTCCCTCTGAGATCAGGAACAAGACAAGGATGCCCACTCTCACCACTACTGTTCAACATAGTGTTAGAAGTCCTAGCAACAGCTATCAGACAACAGAAAGAAATAAAAGGTATTCATCTTGGCAAAGAAGAAGTCAAACTCTCTCTCTTTGTAGATGACATGATACTTTATGTGGAAAACCCAAAGACTCTACCCCCAAACTACTAGAACTCATACAACAGTTCGGTAATGTGGCAGAATACAAAATCAACACACAGAAATCAGTTGTGTTCTTATACACTAACAATGAAAATATAGAAAGGGAAATTAAAGAATCGATTCCGTTTACTATAGCACCAAAAACCACAAGATACTTAGGAATAAACCTAACCAAAGAAGTTAAGGATCTGTAGTTGAGGAACTACAGAACACTCATGAAAGAAATTGAAGAAGACACAAAAGGATGGAAGAGCATTCCATGCTCATGGATTGGAAGAATAAACACTGTTAAAATGTATATACTGCCCAGAGCAATCTATACTTTCAATGCCATCCCGATCAAAATTCCACCAACATTTTCAAAGCATTGGAACAAATAATCCTAAAATTTATATGGAACCAGAAGAAGAAAAACAAAGCTGGGGGCATCACATTACCCAACTTCAGGCTTTATTACAAAGCTGTGATCACGAAGACAGCATGGTACTGCACAAAAACAGACAAATAGACCAATGGAACAGAGGAGAGAGTCCAGATATTGGCCCACAAATCTATAGTCAAATCATCTTTGACAAAGCAGGAAAAAATATCCAGTGGAAAAAAGACAGTCTCTTCAATAAATGGTGCTAGGAAAATTGGACAGCTACATATAGAAGAATGAAACTAGACCATTCTCTTACACCACACACAAAGGCAAACTTGAAATGGATGAAAGACCTCAACATGAGGCAGGGATCCATTAAAATCCTAGAAGAGAATATAGGCAGTAACCTCTTTGACATCGGCCACAGCAACTTCTTTCAAGACACGTCTCCAAAGGCAAAGGAGACAAAAGTGAAAATGAACTTTTGGGACTTCATCAAAGTAAAAAGCTTCTGTACAGCAAAGGAAACAGTCAACAAAACAAAGAGGCAACCCATGGAATGGGGAAGGATATTTGAAAATGACACTACAAAGGGGTGATATCCAAGATCTTTAAAGAACACTACTGGGTGTTTACCCCAAAGATACAGTTGTAGTAAAAAGAAGGGCCATATGTACCCCAATGTTCATAGCAGCAATGGCCACAGTCACCAAACTGTGGAAAGAGCCAAGGTGCCCTTCAACAGATGAATGGATAAAGAGGATGTGGTACATATATACAATGGACTACTGCACCTCCATCAGAAAGGATGAATATCCAACTTTTGTAGCAACATGGACTGGATGGAAGAGATTATGCTGAGTGCAATAAGCCAAATAGAAAAAGTCAAGTATCACACGGTTTCACTTGCTTGTGGTGCATAAGGGGTAATATAGAAGACAGTGGGAGAAGGAAAGGAAATGGGAAGTAGGGTAATTCAAGGAGAGAAACAAAACATGAGAGACTTTGGACTCAGAAACAAACTGAGGGTCTTGGATGGGAGGCGGGGGGGGGAATGGGAGAGCCTGGTGGTGGGTACTGAGGGCATGTATTGCATGGAGCACTGGATGTGGGGCATAAACAATGAATCTTGGAACACTGAAAAAATAAATTTAAATTAAGAAAAAATGTCAATATATTTTGCACAGAACTAGAACAAAAAAATTCTAAAATTTGTGTGGAACCACACACACACACACAAAAAAAACCAGAATAGCCAAAGCAATAGAAAGCTGGGCATATTATGTTCCTTGATCCCAAACTACACCACAAAGATAGAGTAATAAAAACAATAAGATGGGGTGCCTGGGTGGCTCAGTCAGGTAAGTATCTGCCTTTGGCTCAGGTCATGATCCCAGGGTCCCATGCCTACTTAGGACTCTCCCACTCTCTCTCCCACTCCCCTCTGCTTGCGCTCACTCTGTCTCTGTAACTCTTTCCTGTCAAATAAATAAATTAAAAGAAAAAAAAACAATAAGATACTTATACATAAAAAAAACCCACATATATTAGTGGAACAGGGTAGAGAGTCAAGACATAAATTCACACATGTTGTCAATTAATCTTTGTGAAAGGAGATAAAAATATACCATGGGGAAAAGATAATGTCTTCAATATATGGTGCTGGGAAAACTGGACAACTACATGCAGAAGAATGAAACTGGATCACTTTCTTACACCACACACAAAAATAAACTCAAAATGGACTGAAGACCTAAATGTGAGACCATAAAACTCTTTTTTTTTTTTTTAGATTTTATTTATTTATTTGACAGAGAGAAACACAGCCAGAGAGGGAACACAAGCAGGGGGAGTGAAAGAGGGAGAAGCAGGTTTCCCGCCAAGCAGGGAGACCAATGTGGGGCTCGATCCCGGGTCTCCGGGATCATGACCTGAGCTGAAGGCAGTTGCCTAACCAACTGAGCCACCCAGGTGCACCGAGACCATAAAACTCTTAAAATAAAAGACAGACAGGAGGCACTTGGTTGGCTCAGTTGGTTAAGAGTCTGACTCTTGATTTTTCCTCATGTCATGATCTCAGGGTTGTGAAATTGGACCTCTGCATTGGGATCCATGCTGGGCATGGGGCCTGCCTAAGATTCTCTCTCTCCCTGTCCCAACAATCCTTCTGCCCCCACAAAAAATACCAACAAAAACATAGTCATCTCTTGGCATTAGCTTTAGCAATGTATTTATTGACATGTCTCCTCCAGCAAAGACAATGAAAGCAAAAATAACTAATGGTACTAAATCAAACTAAACATCTTTTGTACTGTGAATCAATCAAACAAAAAGGCAACCTATTGAATACCAGAAGATCTTTACAAATAATATAACTGATAAAGGGTTAATATGCAAATATATAAAGAATTCACACAATTCATTATGAAAAAAACAAGCATTCCAATTAAAATATGAGCAGAGGAACTGAATAGACATTTCTCCAAAGAAGACATACAGATATCCAATAAACACACCAAGAGATTCTCAAGGAAATGTATGATCAACAAAGAAATGCAAATTAAAAACACAGTGAGATGTCACCTCGTGCCTGTTATAATGGCTATTATCAATAATAAAAATAGTAAAGTATTGGTGAGAATGTGGAGAAGAGGGAATGTTTGTGTACTGTTGGGAGGAAAATGGTGCAGACACCAGGGAAAAGTGTTGAGCTTCATAAAAAAAATTTAAAATTGAGCTACAATACAATCCAGCAATCCTACTTCCCAGTGCTTATCTAAAGAAAATGAAAACACTAATTTGAAAAGATGTGTGTAGCCCTATGTTCACTGCAGTATCATTTATAACATAATAACCAAGATATGGAAGCAGTCTATGAGTCCATGGATGGATGGATGAAGAAGCTATTTGTATATATGCATATATACACATATACACTATGGAATGTTATTCAGCCATAACAAAGAAGGAAACCTTGCCATTTGTGATAATGTGGATGAACCTAGAGGGCATTATGCTAAGTGAAATGTCAGACCAAGAAAAACAGGAAGTCAGATCAAGAAGGTTATATGATTTCATTTATATATGATATCTTTTAAGAAAAGCAAACAAAACAAAACAGAATCAGACGTATACATATAGAGAAAAGTCACCTGGTTGGCTGCTAGGGGTTATGGGATATGAGGGGATAGGCAAAATAGGGAAAGGGGATTAAAAAGTACAAAGTGCCAGTTATAAAATCAATAAGACACCAGGAAAGCAATGTGCAGCACAGGGAATATAGTTAGTAATAACATAACAACTTTGTTGGTGACAGATGGTAGGTAGATTTATCATGCTGATCACTTTGTAATGCATATAAATGTTGAATCACTCTGTTGTATACCTGAAACTAACAAAACATTGTATGTCAACCACACTTCAATAACAAGATAAAATAGAACAAAATCAATGAAATTAAAAGCAGGAAAACAATTGAAAATATAAATGAAACCAAATTTTTTTCTTTATAAATGAAATTGGTAAACCTTTTGACAGACTAATAACTAAACATAAAACACATTATCACCACAGTGAAGCAAAAGAGAAGATCCATTATAGCCCCATATACAGGGAAAGGAGAATAACACAATATAAATAATATTACTCAAGAAAATTTGACAACTTAGATGAAATGGATGAAACTCTTGAAATAAACTATTGATCTTTGATATTGATGTTTGATATTGATATTGATATTTGGTAGCATAAACTATCAAAATTCAGATATGAAACAAATTCAGATATGAACGAACTTGTTAAAGAAGTTGAAGTTGTACCCACAACTCCTCCTGAGGAGAAAATTACACAACCCTATGGTTTCACTTCTGTGAAATCCTTTTAAGAATGTAAGGAAAGGGCACCTGGGTGGCTCAGTGGGTGAAAGCCTCTGCCTTTGGCTCAGGTCATGATCTCAGGGTCCTGGGATCAAGGCCCGCTTTGGGCTCTCTGCTCAGCAGGGAGCCTGCTTCCTCCTCTCTCTCTGCCTGCCTCTCTGCCTACTTGTGATCTCTCTCTCTGTCAAATAAATAAATAGAATCTTTAAAAAAAAGAATGTAAGGAAAAAACAACACCAATTTTATAAAATATCTTTCAGATAATAGAAAAGAAGGAATCCCTTTTCTTCTTGTTATGAGGTCAGGATAACCTTGATACCAAGACCAAATAAAAAAAAAAATGCAAGAAAGGAAAGCTAAAGACCAATATTCCTCATAAACTTATATGCAAGAAATTTCAACAAAATATTTGCTAATCACAGTAATCAAGATAGTGTGGTACTCGGGGATGCCTAGATGGCTCAGTTGGTTAAGCCTCCGACTCTTGCTTTTGGCTCAGGTCATGATGTCAAGGTCATGAAATTGAGTCATGCATTGACTTCTGTGCTGGGAGTGGATCCTGCTTCAGATTCTTTATCACCCTCTCACTCTGCCGGCTCCCCACCCCCAAGTCTCACTTTCTCTAAAAAAGAAAAAAAAAAGAAAGATTTTGCTTTTAAGATAGTGTGGTACTGACAGAAGAATGTTTATATTGATCAGTGGACCTCAAAAGATGGTACAGAAATCTACACAAATACCATTGAATGATTTTTGGCAAAGCAAAAAAAAAAAAAAAAATCAATGGAGAAATTATATTCTCTTTCTTTAACAAATGGTGTTGCAACAACTGGACTCCATAAATACCCCATACACACACACACACACACACACATATATACTCAACAAAAATGTCTCATATTATACAAAAATTAACTCAAAATGGATCAATGATCTGAATCTTTTAAAATTATAAAACTTTAAGGAGAAAATGGGCAAATATCTGTGTAATTTAGGGTTAGGGAAAGAGTTGTTACATACAATAACAAAAGCAGCATCCATAAAAGAACAACTGATAAATTGGTAATCTAATCAAAGTTTAAAATGTCTAATATGCAAAAAATACACTGCTAAGAAAATAAAAAACACAGTCTCAAAAAATATTTTCAAATCACATCCTGAAACAAAAGACTTCTATCTAGATTAGAAAAACAAGACAGTATAAATGCAACAGTAAGAGAACAAATAATCCAATTAGATGGATTGCAAAGGATTTATGCTGAGTGGGAATAAAAAAGGCCAATGGCCATGGATACCGAAAATATGATTCCATTGATGTAACCCTCTCTAACTGACAAAATTAAAACAATGTACAAATCAGCTGCCAGGGCTTTATGGGTTGAGACAAATGATAATTTCCAATCTGATGAAACCGATTTGTATCCTGACTGTGATGGTAGTTACACATATGTATCACACATGTATGTGTGTGATAACATTTCATAGAATCAGACACACACACACACACACACACACACACGATGCATGAAAAATCTGATTACATCTAAGTCAAGTCTGTAATTTACTTAATGGTATTGTACTATGTCACTTTCCAGATTTTGATCACTGATCATTATACATTATTTACATGTTATCACTGAATGAAGCTGAAAGGTAAACAGGAACTCTCATTAATATTTCTGCAACTTCTATATGATTGCTAAGTCGTTCAAAATGTTCATTTGCTCCAGTAAAATGATTTATTTAAGTATAACTCTTACAACACATCTGTAGAATCTGTTTACCAAAAACTACAAAACACATCTAAATAAATGAGAAAACACAACATGTTCATGTACAATTAGATTCAATATAGTTAAGATGCCATTAGTACCAAAATTAATCTATAGTTTTAATGCAATCTCAATGAAAAGGTGTATAAACTAATTCTAAATTTATATGGAAATTAAACCAATTTTGAACTGATAAAAAAGAAGAGTCACACTATTCAAATTACAACTTACCATAGAGCCCCAGCAACTACATTGTTGTGTTTGTGAATGGATAGACAAAAACAATGGAAACTGAGTGGGGTCTGTTAGTGATCCACACAAATATGGAAACTGATATTTTTGGCATTTGATAGCTTCCATTTTACTTTTCTAAATTACCCTTTCACCTGAATTTAAAAAAAATAAATCTATTGAGATGAAATTCACATTACATTTTATTGGAAGCGGACAATTCAGTTGTATTTAACACAGTCACAATATTGTGCAACCACCACCTCTACTAATTCTAGAACATTCCTTTTACTCCAAAGTAAGATCATGAAGTCATTTCTCAGCATTTTGACTCCTCACTTAAGCCCCTGGCAAATACCAATATATATTATCTATATTTATCTATATAAAGATGAATAGTGATTAGACAGCTATCTATATCTATGTATAGATAATATATTTTCTATTTAATAATGCTAATTGTAACTTACCGATGGTCTGTGACCATACATAGATATATGTATATGCATATACAAATATAAATAATATATAGGTAATATACATTTTTAGTTGTCTTTTTTTTAAAGATTTTATTTATTTGACGGAGAGAAACACAACCAGAGAGGGAACACAAGCAGAGGGACTGAGAGAGGGAGAAGCAGGCTTCCCGCCGAGCAGGGAGCCCGATGTGGGGCTCGACCCCTGGTCTCCGGGATCATGACCTGAGCCGAAGGCAGTGGCTTAACCAACTGAGCCACCCAGGAGCCCCTACATTTTTAGTTTTATCTATAATTTATAGATGACTTTATCATAGATGCATTTATTAGCTATATATAAATACAATAAAATACTTTCATAAAGTGCAAAATAGAGTGCATAATGGAATATACTGAAAATAGGAAATGCTCATGGGTTTAAACTTTATTTTAGTTACTTATATAGTTTTGTATGTATAAGTATATGCTGGGCTATAATATATACACATGTTTCTTCCTATGGAATGGTCCAATTTATTCAGAAGCCTCTACTCTTAGACCACAGTAAACTGAATAACAATAGGGTCTGTGCAGCCCACTAAAAAGGCCAATACCAGAAGAACCATATTTTCTGTCCTACACACACAAGTCCAGGCTATTAATGTTATGATAGGCTCATATTCTGGTGTCTTCTCTTCAGACTTGCAGCCAGGCAACCCTATTTAAAAGAACTTAACCAACTTCTTACATTACTTGGTGAGGCTGGGAATTCTGGTGGTGGCTTCCCTGATATTTACAACACTGCCCTTCATTCAGAAGTTGTTTTCCCATCTTTCGAATCTTTATTCTGCATACTTAACATAGAGCAACCTCTTGAGCAATGATATGGGTATCCCATTGTCTCCGGCTTTTCCATCATTCCCAGCCTAGCAGAGCCGTGTCAGGATGAGCCTGTAGACACAAGTGAATCTCATACTGTAATTTCCAAAAGGTGGATAGTTTCTTTTAACTATATTATGCATGAGGAGTATATTCATTTAATATAGTACATAGGAAATTATGTCTTCTAAGAGTAAATCTGGAATTATTCTCCGCAACAACTGCTTTGTACGTTTATCTCCCAGATCAACTTTTTAAGTTTTTGATATTGAGAAAATAATATTTGAGCTAATAACATTGAAACTGCCAGCAAAACAAGAGGGTTTTTGTTTTTTGTTTTATTTTACAAAACTACCAAAAACATAGGGGTGAAAGAAAATGAGTACACATGCAAACCAAGATTTATGCTTTTGGTAAAAGAAGGGATGAAAAATGGATATATTTTTTTGCTAAGGAAGGAAAAAGAAAGATAATTTTTTCCTAAACTGTTCTAGAATAAGAAAGAAAAACAATCAGCAAAACCTTAAAGGTATAGAAAGTTCTAGAAGGTTTATGGGAAAGAAACTTGTGAAAGGAAGGGCATGTGTAGTCAAGTGACTAAAGTTAAAATCATTTATTTAAGTTAAAGAGAATGAAAAGAATTAATATCAAAAGTACGGTAGTATAAAATTAGACTTTGATTTTCTCTCTGCTAAAAGAAGAAAATTTTCTTAGATTATTGGTCTGCTCCTAATAAATTATAAACAAAGTGTTTTCTTTACTTCTAATGTAATCTGCCTAGGAAACAAAAATTCTATGTTTTGCCCTCATCAGATCTTTGATTATTTGAGAAAATTGAATCTTCTCTATTAACAGCACAAAATGTTTAAAAGCTATACAGCTTTTGGTACATGTTAAATTTTGTGGTAAGCATTGTCAAATAAGAAGTGATGCTAAACTTTTTTTTTTTAATTTACTTATTGATTTATTTGACAGAGAGAGATCACAAGTAGGCAGAGAGGCAGGCAGAGAGAGAGAAGGAACCAGGCTCCCTGCCGAGCAGAGAGCCCGAAGCAGGACTCGTCCCAGGACCCTAAGATCATGACCTGAGCCGAAGGCAGAGGCTGTAACTCACTGAGCCACCCAGGCACCCATGGAAGTGATGGTAAACTTTCTTTAGGAAATTTTATAAAAAGTTATAATATAAATGTTCCAGAACTTGGATGTTCTTGGGAATCAGATGTGTCCTATTATAATGTTATGAGCCATGATTCCAGCCATTGTCTTAAAATATTATATATCATGGAAATAACCAAATTTGTCAGTTGCATTATATGAACTATCATTTCACTTTTAACCATTGCCAATTTTCAACTCTTTTGTTATTTACAGACAGTTTTTGGTTTCTAATAACTTTTAAGATTGTGACACTGAACTATGTTAGCATCTCCAAAGTCTTGATGGAAAATTGATAAATTCATAAAAATGCCAACAAAAGATTAACCTCAAAAAGAACTAGTTACAGGAGACTAACTAATGAAGATGATTATATTTTTTATGGCTTTATTCAAAACATAGTTGGTTTGTCTTAATGGTTTGTTTCCCAGATATAAAGGACATCCTTTTCTCCTCCCTTTTAACCTATCTATAACTTACAACAGTTAGTTAAGTATACCTTTTACAACAAAGGTTAATAATATATGAGTGCAGTAAGAATCAGTTCTCCCTGTAAGAGGGCACAATTAGATAAGTCCTTGGCTTGGCTTTTTAGCCTAAACATTTTTTAAAGTCCAATTTGAGGGGTCTCTGGGTGGCTCACTTGGTTAAGCATTGTACTCTTGATTTTGGCTCAGGTCATGATCTCAGGGTCTCAGGATCAAGCCCTGTGCATATTCTACTTTCAGCAGGGAGAATTCTGTCCCTCTCCCTGTACCTTTCCCCAGCTCTCTCTCTCAAGTAAATATCTCTCATAAATAAAACTTTAAAAACATTTCCTATTTGAGATTACTTATGATATGTTCCAACAAAGCAGGGTTTTTTGTTTGTTTGTTTTTTGTTTTGTTTTGTTCTAAAGAGAGAGAGCATGAGGTGGGGAAAGAACAGAGGGAGAGAAAGAAAATATTTATCAGGCTTCACCCCCAGTGTAGGGCTGGATTCAAGGCTTGATCTCAAGACCCTGAGATTATGACCTGAGCCAAAATCAAGAGCCAGAGGCTTAGCTGACTCAGCCACCCAGGCATTGCTCCCACAAAGCAGTCTTGAAAGAAACCTATAGATCAATCACTATTCTTGCTGCACTTATATAATCAGACCAAGTTTCCTAAAACTAGACTTAATGTGCAAACAAATTAGTCTTGCTATTGTGTCTTTAATGTAAATGTAAATGATTACTGAGAGGAATTTAACTTCAATAATGGACTTTGTGGATATCAGATTGAGTGCCTTTGGCTCTCTGTGAGGTTTCATATTCTAGGTTTCATATTCTACCTACAAAGTGAACTGAACCCTCAATACTTCTAGTCTCCTGCAGTATTTGGCTAAAATCTCCAAACTAACACTTCCAATTTTCTCCCATTCCTCTGTATCGGAATCACTATGAAGTTAAAACTGCCCTCTTCTCAGTCATGCAAACTAGCGCCAGACAACATGCTGTAAACTCCAGAGAAGTCACCACAACACCTCTTGTGTGGTGTACCTGCCACTGTGTGGCCCCACACGAAGATCACTGGACATTCACACTGCAAACCAGGGAGATCTGTGTGACAGCCACCGCCTGTCCTCTTGGTGTCTAAAGATGCTTAGAACCCAACATTTAGAAACCTTTGGACTGGCTGCTCTCCAAACTCAGGAAACTGATTTCACAACTTGTTCCAATGATTAACCTTTAATTTTACATGTTTGTTTTCATAGAAATGACCTGATTGCTCACATCACATAGAGGCCCAGTTTAGGTGAAATCCCACCTGCTGCACCAGCCCCTGAAACACAAGGTCATTCCTCAAGGTCATTCTTTCCTAAGTCATCATGAGGACATGTGTTTGCTAATACAGGCATACTTCCTTTTGTTGTGCTTTGTTTTAGTGTGCTTTGTAGATATTACACTTTTTACAAATTGAAGGTTTGTGGCAAAGACATCAAGCAAGTCTACTAATGACATTTTTCCAACAGCTTTTGCTTACTTCATTTTTCTGTATCACATTTTGGTAATTCTCACAACATTTCAAACTGTACATTATTATTATTTTTGTTATGGCAATCTGTGAGCAAACTTCACTGACAAATGTGATACGTGTTCTGATCACTCCACTGATCAGCAGTTCCCTCATTTTTCCCTCTCTGCAAGTTCCCCATTCCCTGAGACACAACAATAATGAAAGTAGACCAATTAATAACCCTACAGTGGCCTCTCAGTGTTCAAGTAAAAGGAAGAGCTACACATCTCTCACTTAAGTCAAAAGCTAGAAATGATTAAGCTCAGTGAGGAAGGCACATCAAAAGCCTAAAAAAACTAAAAGCTATGCCTCTCGCACCAAACAGCCAAATTGTGAATGCAAAGGAAAAGTTCTTGAAGGAAATTAAAAGTGTTACTCCAGTGAACACACGAATGATAAGAAATTGAAATAGCCTTATTGCTGATATGGAGAAAATTTTAGCAGTCTGATTAGAAGATCAAACCAGCAAAATATTACCTTAAGCCAAAGCCTAATCCAGAGCAATGCCCTAACTCTCTCCAATTCTGTGAAGGCTGAGGGAGGGAAGGAAGCTACAGAAGGAAGTGTGAAGCTAACAGAGGTTAGTTCATGAGGTTTAAGGAGAGAAGCCATCTCCATAACACAGAAGAGCAAAGTGAAGCACCAAATGCTGACATAGAAGCTGCAGCAAATTATCGAGAAGATCTTGCTATGATAATTAATGAAGGTAGCTGCACCAAACAATGGATTTCTCATGTAGGACAAAAGAGCAGAAAGAAGACACCACCTAGGACTCTGAAGTCAATGCCTGGCTTCGAAGCTTCCAGTAATGACCTATTTTGTTAGGGGCTAATGCAACTCATGATTTATGCTGAACCCATAGCTCATTTACCACTCCGAAAATCATAGGGCACTTAAGAGTTATGCTAAATCTACTCTGCTTGTGCTCCATAAATGGAAGAACAAGGTCTGGATGAGAGCACACTTGTTTATAGAACAGTTTACTGAATATGTTAAGCCACTGTTGAGCCTTACTACTTGGGGTAAAAAAGATCCTTCAAAATATTACTGCTCACTGATGAAGTACATCATCCAAGAGCTCTGATGTAAATGTACAATGTGATTCATGTTGCTGTCATGCCTACTATTATAACATGCATTTTGTGGCCCTTGGATCAAGGAGTAATTTCAACTTTCAAGTCTTAAGAAATACATCCCATAAGCCTATAGCTGACAAACACAGTGCTTCCTCTGATGGATCTGGACAAAATAAATTGAAAACCTTCTGGAAAGGATTGATCATTGTAGATGCAATTAAGAGCACTTGGGATTCATGGGAAGAGGTCAAAATATCAACATCAGCAGGAGTCTGGAAGAAGTTGATTCTAACCCTCATGGATGACTTGGAGGGGTTCAAGAATACAGTGGAGGAATTCCCTGCTGTTGTGATGGAAACAGCAAGAGAGCTAGAATTAGAAGTGGAGCCTATAGATGGGACTGAATCACTATAATCTCCTAGGAATCTTAGCAGATGAGAAGTTGCTCTTATGGATGAACAAAGAAATTGGTTTATCGAGATGGAATCTTAGTGAAGATGCTTTGAAGGCTGTTGAAATGTCAACAAAGAATTTAAAAGACTACCTGAACTGAGTTGATAAATTAGCAGTAGTTTGAGAGGACTGACTTCAATTTTGAAAGAAGTTCTACAGTGGGTAAGATGCTATCAAACAGCATCACAAGCCACAGAGGAACCACTTATGACAGGAAGAATCAATCAATGTGACAAACTTCATTATTGTATGATTTTAAGAAACTGCCACAGTAGCACCTTCCTGATCAGTCAGCAACCATTGACACCAAGCGCAAAACCCTCCACCAGCAAAAAGACTACAATTCACTGTAAGTTCAGATGATGGTTAACATTTTTTAACAATAAGATATTTTTAAGGTTTGTGCATTGTTTTTCTAGACAAAATGCGATTGCACATTTAATAGACTACAGCATAGTTATAAACATAACTTTATTTTATATGCACTTGGAAATCAAAAAATTCATTGGACTCACTGTATTGCAATATTTGCTTTATTGTGCTGGTCTGGAACAGATTGCATTTTCTCCAAGGTACACCTGTATGTCATGATGAGTCTATGTGATGATTAAAATAATCTGTAAATTGACTTGCAATGGTAAAACTTGAATCTGGTTGTAATCCATTGCTTTTACTTAATTGATTAAATCTTGGGTCTTGGGGAACTCCCCAGAAAAATCTGGAGACTTTTTTAATACTTTGGCTGTTTTTCTCCTTAGAATCATTGTATTGACCTCTCTAATGCACTGTATACTCTCAATGGTTTTATTTTTATTTATTTATTTTTAAAGATTTTATTTAGTAGACAGAAACACAGCTAGAGAGGGAACACAAGCAGGGGGAGTGAGAGAGGGAGAAGTAAGCTTCTCGTCTAGCAGGGAGCCCAATGCTGGGCTCAATCCCAGGACTCCAGGGATCATGACCTGAGCTGAAGGCAGATAATGACTAAACCACCCAGGGGCTCCACCCTCAATGGTTTTAAATGCCTGTGGGCAGCTATTCAAATGCTGAGTAGTATACATCAGCATCAGACATCTGGATGAAATCAACAATAATTACATGAATGATAAAAACAGTGACTATATGGCCCTCTGGCATAATGACTCAACTAACAGAAACAGCAGATGTGTAATTCTTTGGCCTGACTACATCAATGGTGGTAACGGAGACTAGTGCTATAATGGTTGGTAATTGGAAGGTAATTGTTAAAATCAACTGGAGACCATCCTTCAAAATTCCCTGAGCAGACAAAACCAATTTCTTCCTACAAATAAAGCTTAATTTAGCTTATCTTACAAGGCTAACTTGACCTGAATCGTTTCTTGCTTGTGCCTCTGGAAATGAGAAGCAAAACTTGAACTGCTCCCCAAGGTTGATGTGAAGTAACTATGCAAATTGTAGTATTATGACCAATCACTGTGAAGAATAAACAGTCACTGCTCTTTTGCTATATAAGCTGCTTTATAACAATATATCCTTAAGCCTCATTCCATGTTCTGGCCTGAGTGCTCCTGGTTTACAAACTGTCTTTCTGGTGTGTGCACAATAAATTTTTACTGATTGTGACTTTAGTGATTAACTGGTTTTCCTTTGGCTTGTTTTGATCTTTTAATATTCTCTATATATTCATATTTCCTCTTTTTATAAGGATACCAGTCAGATTGGATTAGGAGCTATCCTAATAGCTTCATTTTAATTTAATTACCTTTTTAAAGGTCCTATCTCTAAATGCAGTCATATTCTGAGGTGCAAGGATTTAGGGTTTCAACATGAATTTTTAAGAGGACACAATTCACCCCATAACACCATCATAATGGGTGTGAAGTGATATCTTATTACAATTTTGAATTACATTTCCTTAATGATTAATGATGTTGAGAGTCTTTTCATGTGCTTATTACCTATGCACATATCTTCTTTGGAGAAATGTCTATGTCTTTTTTTTTTTTAAGATTTTACTTATTTATTTGACAGAGAGAGACAGCAGAGAAGGAGCACAAGCAGGGAGAGTGGGAGTGGGAGAAACAGGCTTCCTGCTGAGCAGGGAGCCCAATGCCAGCTGGATCCCAGGACCCTGGGGTCATGACCTGAGCAGTAGGCAGAAGCTTAATGACTGAGCCACCCAAACACCCCTATTTGTCTTTTGCCTACTTTTTCAATTGAAATGTTTCTCTCTCTCTTTTTTTTTTTTTTTTTTGAGTTATAGAAGTCTTTAGTCTGGATATTAAACTATTTCAGATATATGTTTGCAAATAATTTCTTCTGTTCTGTAAGATGTCTTTCCATTTTATTGGTAATACTTTTAATGCACAATTTTTTTTTTTTAATTTTGATGAGATTTGTTTTTTCTTTTATTAAGAATGCTTTTGGTGTCATATCTAAAAAAATCCATTGCCAAATTCAAGGTCATGAAGATTTGCCCCTATTTTTCTTCTAAGAGTTATGGTATTGCCTCACTGTATATCTAATGTAACATATACATGTATGCGTATGCATATATAATTGTATGTGTATATATGTGTACATGTAGTTTGTACATTTTGGTGTGTGTATATTCATTCTTTAGCACGTAGAACCATCCAGTTGTCCCGGCACGATTTGATGAAGGCACTATTCTTTTCCTATAAAATAGTGTTAGTTCTCTTATTGAGATTGGTCATTGGTGTATGAGTTTAATTCTGGACTCTCGATTCTATGCCATTTGTCATTTATGTCTAGCCTTATGCCAATGCCACACTGTTTTGACTACTGAAACTTTGTAGTGCATTTTGAAATTTGGCAATGTAAATTTTATATTCTGTTTATTTTAAAAGACTGTTTTGGCTATTTTCTTTTTCAATTACATATGAATTTGAGAAACAGCGTTTCTATTTCCATAAAAAATAAAAGTCTGTTGAAATTTGCATTGACTCTGCATATCATATTGGATAACATTGGCATCTTAAGATTTAAATCTTCCCATTACATGAATGCAGGATTTCTTCACAATTATTTATATTTTCTTTGATTTCTATAATGTTTGTAGCTTTCACTGTATAAATTTTTCACTTCTTTGAATAAATTTAATTCTAGGTGTTTTATACTTTTTGATACTATTGCAAATGAAACTGTTTTCTTAATTTCCTTTTTGGATTGTTCATCACATGTGTAGAAACACAACTAATATTTGTGTATTGATATTGCACCTAGAATTGTGCCTATTAGCTCTAGTAGTTTCTTGTGGATGTTAAGGGAATATATATATATATATTTATTATTATATATATACATATTATAATTATATATATATATATGCAGATAGAAATAGTGTTACTTCTTCCTAATTTGAATGACTTTTATTCTTTTTCTTGCCTAATTGCTCTAGCTAGAACTTTTAGTGCAGTGTTAAAAAGTAAAGTTGGCATCTTCGGTTGTTCTGAACGTACGAAAAAAATCTTTCAGTCTTTCACGAATGAATATAACGTTAGCAAGGGGTTTCTCATACTGTGGAAGCTTCCTTTACTTCCTACTTTTCTGAGTGTTTTTACCATAAAATATTGTTAGATACTTCCAAGTTCATTTTGTTAATTGAGACGATCATAGATTTTTTTTCTTTCATTCTATTCAAGTAGTATATTACATGGAATATTTGTTTTGTTGTTGTTGTTGTTTTATGCTGAGTTGCCCTTGCATTCCTGGGATAAATCCTACTTGGTCATGATGTATAATATCATTAACCCGCTGTTATATTTGTTTGCTGGTATTTTGTTGATTTTTCATTTGTATTCAGAAGAGACATTATCTATAATTGTCTTTATTAGTGATGTCTTTATCTGGATTTCATATCAGGATAATGCTAACTTCATGGAATAGGTGAATATGTGTTTTCTCCCCTTCTATTTTTTGAAGAGTTTGGGAAGGATTGGGATATCAATTCTACTTCAAATGATTGGTAGGTTTCAACAGGGAAGTCATCTGGTCCTGGGCTTTTATTGTTGGGAAGATTATTATTAATGTTTTAAATCTTCTTACTTTTAATAATTCTATCCATATTTCCTATTTCTAACATACTTCTTCCTTTAATTCTGTCAATGTTTGCCTCATACATCTCTGGCTCTGTTGTTTGATGCATATATGTTTATAACAGTTATATTCTCTCGATGAAGTAATCTTTTAATCAGTATGTTTCACTCTTTTTTGTCTTCTGTAATAACTTTACAGTTATTTACTTAAAGTCTGTGTTTTCTGATACTAGAATATCCATGCCTATATTCTTTGGATTACTATTTGCATGAAGTATCTTTTTCCATTCTTTCATTTTCAACTTATTTATGTTTTTGTAGACTGAAGACATCTATATCCATTTATATTATGAGATTATGAAAAATACTTTTAAAATTACTTTGTACCTTTTTTCCATTTTCCAAATATTTAATGAGAAATCCCTACTATTTTAATAATCATAAAATGTTGATACAAATTCAAACAAGAAAACTGTAGAAGTGCAGAGGATGAAGTGTTAATTCTAAGAATTTCTTTTTATTTTATTTTATTTATTTATTTTTTAAAGATTTTATTTATCTGACAGAGAGAAACACAGCCAGAGAGGGAACACAAGCAGGGGGAGTGAGAGAGGGAGAAGCAGGCTTCCCACTGAGCAGGGAGCCCGATGTGGGACTCGATCCCAGGTCTTTGGGATCATGACCTGAGCCGAAGGCAGTCACTTAACCAACTGAGCCACCCAGGAGGCCCTAAGAATTTCTTTTTAAAAACTCAAGTGAAAATAAAAATAATTTCTTGGGGCCCCAGGTGGCTCAGTTGGCTAATCGACTGCCTTCGGCTCAGGTCATGATCTCGGAGACCCAAGATCGAGCCCCATATTGGGCTCCCCGTTTGGCGGGAAGCCTGCTTCTTCCTCTCTCACTCTCCCTCTTGTGTTCCCCCTCTCACTTTGTTTCTCTCTGTCAAATAAATAAATAAAATCTTTAAAAACAAATAAAAAATTTTTTTTAAAAATTTAAAAATTAAAAAAATAATTTCTTAAGGGCTAGTAATGTTTTTTGTCACTTTAATGGGTATTGTGTGTTAGCATTATAGAAGTCCAAAGATTAGAGTAGCATGTTAGATTTATGTAAACAGGAAATCTTCATAGAGGCATTTATATTTCATCTAATGAAAGGGAAAAGAGAAGAAATGCCAGGTGCAGGGCAATATGAGCAAAGATACAGTTTGGGAATTAGAAGACACATGTGAAGTGCACATGTCAACTTGTGTGTTTTGTTTGTAAGAATGTGTCCTATTTTCTCTGTTTTCTTCTCTTTTCCCTTTGCCAGTCCCAGATGAAATCTAAATGCCTCTATGAAGATTTCCTGTTTACATAAATCTAACATGCTACTCTAATCTTTGGACTTCTATAATGCTAACACGCAATACCCATTAAAGTGGCAAAAAACATTACTAGCCCTTAAGAAATTATTTTTATTTTCACTTGAGTTTTTAAAAAGAAATTCTTAGAATTAACACTTCATCCTCTGCACTTCTACAGTTTTCTTGTTTGAATTTGTATCAACCTTTTATAATTATTAAAATAGTAGGGATTTCTCATTAAATATTTGAAAATGGAAAAAAGGTACAAAGTAATTTTAAAAGTATTTTTTAAGTTATAGAAGTGCAGAGGGTTGATTTCTCTCTGGAATATAGTCTACACTACATCACTAAATCACTGATTTCTTTTTTTTTTCTTTTTTTTTTTTTAATTCAACATCATTAGTTTCAGATGTAGTACTCAGTAATTCATCACTTGTATATAATACCCAGGTCTCATCACATCATGTGCCCACCTTAATGCCCATCACCCAATTATCCCATCCCCCCACTCACCTCCCCTCCAGCAACCCTTAGCTTGTTTCCTATAGTTAAGAGTGTCTCATGGTTTTTCTCCCTCTCCATTGAGTTCCGATTCAGTTTTCCTTCCCTTCCCCTATCATCCTCTTCTCTGTTTCTTATATTCCACATATGGGGAAACCATATGATAATTGTCTTTTTCTGGTGGACTCATTTTGCTAGCATAATATCCTCCAGTTCCATCCACATCAATGTAAATATTAAGTATTCATCCTTTGATGGCTGAGTATATATATATATACCAAACCTTCCTTGCTATTTTATGACAGGTAGCTCAAAGATCTATTACTCCTTCATAACATATTTCTTTTTCAATTTACCTTAGGCTTTCTATAAAATTAAAATTTGCATATACTGGCTGGGAATATTTAGTTAATATATACTTTGTTATCACTGGAAACTCTGACAGACTCCAGACTGGAAAAAGACCAGAGGATTAAGGACACTTGCAATCATATGAACTAAGTCAGATTACTCTCTCTGTTAGCTCCTCAACAGCTTTTTTTCTCCCCGGATGTAAACCCCATGAGGCACATCCAAGTACTGATGCAAAGTCTTAACTGATGCCTGATCTTCAGAAGTCCTGACACAGAGGCGCCTGGGTGGCTCAGTTGGTTAAGCGACTCCCTTCGGCTCAGGTCATGATCCTGGAGACCCGGGATCAAGTCCCACCCACATCGGGCGCCCTGCTCGGCGGGAAGCCTGCTTCTCCCTCTCTCACTACCCCTGCTTGTGTTCCCTCTATGGCTGTGTTTCTCTCTATCAAATAAATAAAATCTTTAAAAAAAAAAAAAAAAAGAAGAAGAAGTCCTGACAGAGTGGAGAGGCAGCTTCAGCTAGATCGTATAATGTCTAGTTGAATAAAGTTTCCTTCTTAGAATTACTTATCTTCTCAAATCCTAAAAGTTGTGCCTGTAGTTCATTTTGTATAATTCCTGTGTCATGAGATATTCTTCTTTCATGGATCGTTAACCCATGTGTTTTTCCTCAGAGAATAGCATCCCCAACCAACTTATTCAAATAAAGCTTGAATAAAATAACATATTTTTACCATGGCCTTTAGATTTCACCACGGCAAAGGCTGTTTACTGGTATGAACAAAACCCAGTAGTGTATTACTACTTAGAAAGGTCTCAGAAGATCATGATTCATCCCAGAGTGACCTTGTTTTCCTTCAATTCTACATCAGTGCTTTTCAATGGTACCCTTGAGCTTTCCTATTGTCTTCTTATTTGCCTCTATGTCACAATAGTAATATAATTGTTGATTCATGATGATATCAAAACAATCTTTTCTGTGCCTGGAAAAAGCTTCACACAAATGGTAACATTTGATGGGGAACTTGAAGCACAAGTAACAGAACCAAGATATATATTTGATTACGCACTTAATATATGCCAAAAATGGATTATCTCATTTGATCCTCATTATTGGCATTATTGCTATCATCATTTTATAGATAAAAACTGAGGCACAGACAGGTTAAGTAAATTACCTATAATCATTCAACTACAAAGTACACAAGCTGGGCTTCACATTCAGTCAGACTTCAGCATTCAAATTCTAGGTGGAGTATTAAAAGGTGTGAGGGGCATTGTGCATACCAAGTAAGGAAAACAAAATGCAAAGATCCCAGTATTTGAAGTCTTTGTACTGGGCAAGAGGTGAGAAGAAAGTCTTGTGGACAATAACTGGGAGAACAATGAAGATTTGGAAATGGGCAGATAACATTAATCTCTGAATGTTAAAATATGAAATAAATGGCTCATAGTTGAGATATAAAATCATTTTGAATAGACTGATTCTTTCCAAGGTTAAGACTCTGTTGTAATCTAATTAAAGATATTAACTTCTATTTTTTAAACTCAATGCCAATATTGCTTCAACAACAGAATTACACAGAGAGAAGAATCAGAAGCAAACAGCTGCATCCCACATTCAACACAATCCAGTGGGGAGAAGATGATGAATCCAAAACATTCATCAGAATATCAGAATATGATGAGACTGTTGGTACTATCATCAAACTAAGAAAGTCAGTGAGTTGCATTTTTGTAGAAAAATCCTTTTTTTCTAGTAAAAATTTTATGCATAAATTCAATCTATGACACAGAAGAAAGTAGAGTTATTTAGATAAGACAAACAAAGAACCCAGATCCCAAGGGACTCAACTTTCTTTCATGCCTATAATAATGATGTAATTAATTTTGCAAACAACTACACTTCTTTGTTGTTGACTCTGAGTTCACTGTGAAACTTTCTGATTATGAATCTTCCTTTTATACAGATTTGATTATAAGGAGGCAATCCACTGAGCAGAAAAACAGTCAGGGTCTGTCTTTAGAATCTGGGATGCATCTGTGCAAAAAAACAGTCCATCTGATGTATTTCTCATGTATATTAATGTTAGCATTCTAGTCTGTTTATTGGTTTCTTCTGAGTGTAGATAATTTGACTCAGTCATATTTTGGTATACTCTTAATTTGCATTTCTAATCCTAAAAAGACATGAAGATGGGATCCTTCTCTAGGTTACTCTATACCAGTTCATGGGTATCTTCCTCAAAGCAACCTTGTGCCATGCCAAGAAATCTAAATTTAATCTGTCAGCAATGGAGAGCCAATGTTTATTTTTTAAGTGAGGGATTTGCATATATATATTGCATATATATATATTGCATATATATATATATATATGGCAAGTATTTAGAGCTATTAAGTTATGGATAGTAAAAGGATGGGGAGCGTTTTATTTTTTAAGTCTCATCTAATATCACATGATTGGAATCAAGCAAATAGTAACCTTATGCTCACTGTGTGCCCATGTTAGTTAAAGACTAGTAATGTAGTAATGAATAAAACAAACACAAATGTCTGTTTTCACAGTCCTTACAACTTGGAAGGAACTACAGATGAAATAAAAAGGAGGAAAGAAAAATCAAAAGTATTATACACAGCAGGGGTCAGCCACCTTCAACAAATGTGGCCTATTACCTGTTTATGAAATTAAAGTTTTATTGATGGACAGTCACACCCATTTAAATATTGTTTATGGCTGACTTCATACTATAGTGGCTGAGCTCAGTGTTTGCAACAGAGACAAACTGGCCTGCATGCCTCAAATATTTACTATCTAGCCCTTCAAAGAAAGGTTTCTTGAGTAAGTATTGCAGTTTTCAGCAGATGCAATGGATTAAAATAAAGCAGAGAAAGGGGACAGGATGTGAGGGAACTGCTAATATATAAAGTAATATAACATAGCATAATATAACAATGTAACATAATATACGCTGAATGAGTAAATGTAGTGTTTGGAGAAAGCCTCACTCAGAAGGTGTCGTCTAAGCAAATACCACTTACCTTCCAAATCAATCCTGTTGACATATTTTATGGTTAATCTTTCTGTGGATAATACCTCCAATTCAGTGATATATTCTCTATATTAGTGCCTTATTATTTGGTGCTTGTACAACTGCAATAGCACGGTGGCTTAGCTGTTCGACATCTATCTCTCTTCCCAGTGATCTATCCCACTCTATTTATCCAGATGAACCGGTTTGAATTATTTCACTCCCTGCTCAAAAAGCTTCTGCAAATTTCATAGCTACAGGTTGAAAGTCTAAAACTCCTCCTTTGCCAAATATCTCTCACAGTAACATCTCCCAAACTATTTATCTATTCCCTGAGCTGCAGCCAAATTGTGCTCCTCATTGTTTTTCCATCATTTACTCCTGGTGCCTGCCTTGTCCTTCCTCCTCAGCCTTGCAGGACACAATGAGATGTTATCAAGGGAAAGCAGAAGGCTGACAGGGAGAGGGAGCGTGGCCCTAGAGAGATTCCTGGCAAAAGAGTGGTCCAGGCAGAGTGGAGACCAGGTGTAGAGCCCAGTGGTCAGGGAGTGCTGGCTGTCTGAGGAGAAGCCAGGAGGCTGAGGTGTGTGTAGCCATCAGGAGAATAAAGACCAGAAGGTTAGGTGAGACTGGTGTGGAAGGAGGAGAGAAAATTTTCAGATGGTAAGAGCTTAGACTTGGACTCGAGTGAGATGAGAGCCAATGAGGGTGTTGACGAGTTCTGAATCCACAAAGAGGAGCTCAGCCTCCAGTTTGAAGGACTGATGGCTGCTGTACTGTGCTACTCTACAGGGACAGGGATAAAAGAGGGCATAAGTTAGGAGTGTTGAAATAACGGCATGAACTCTGTTGGCATCTTGGACCCGTTGGTAACTGCGGTAGAGAAATTGTTGGACTCTGGGTAGTTCTGAAAGTAGAGACTACAGAGTATTGGGGTGGATTGTATAAAGGGTCTATACAACAAATGGAATCGAGGGATCAAAAGTTCTGGTCTAAGTACCCAGAA
This sequence comes from Spilogale gracilis, assembly GCA_004023965.1. NCBI lineage: Eukaryota > Metazoa > Chordata > Mammalia > Carnivora > Mephitidae > Spilogale > Spilogale gracilis. The sequence continues at coordinate 29,590 of PITA01001326.1, forward strand.
CTATAGACGTAACATTTACGCAGATTAGAAAAACATTGATAGAGGAAGAGAAAATTTGCATGTGAAGTCTGTGATGCCTTTCTTTTTTTTTTTTTTTTTTAAGATTTTATTTATTTGACAGAGAGAAACACAGCCAGAGAGGGAACACAAGCAGGGGGAGTGAGAGAGGGAGAAGCAGGCCTCCCACCGAGCAGGGAGCCCGATGTGGGACTCGATCCCGGGTCTCCGGAATCATGACCTGAGCCGAAGGCAGTCGCTCAACCAACTGAGCCACCCAGGCGCCCCTGTGATGCCTTTCAGATCTTCAAGTAAACAGAGTTGAATAGGAGTTTGGATATTGGGGTACTGAGGTCAAGGCGCAAGTCCTGGTCAAAAATCAAAATATGATAGTGACTACATATTCATATTTCCATCACAGAGGTTTATAATCATCATGTGTAAGACACAAAACTACTCATAATTATCTGAAATTGGACTCTACTTTAGTTCTGCATAAAAACAAGAAAGTGTCCTGTGCACAGTTTTAATATATATTGAATTTCTCTGGAATGCAACTATTATGTAAACCGAAGAAATGCTGCAATTAGTTGTGTTCTGAAGTTTCAAAGGGAATTTTTCTTCATTTTGGAACTTTATGTTGCAATTGCAATGCTGCTTGGGGAACTGAATCCCCTACAACACACCTGTATTCGTTTGCACTTGGAACTATTGCTTGTACACGGATTCAGTGTATAGAAACAAGCATCTCATCTCAGGACACGAATGGCATTATACCTGAGCAGTTACATGTTACAATGCTTTTTGTTTTGTTATCTTTTCATTTTTTGATTTTAAATTATAGTTAGTCCATTATTACATATGAATTTCCTTTTATTTCTGTGTCCTATTATTTCCAAGGCTTTCAGGTTTTAATGATTTTTTTCCTGATCACGACCTCTTTCTGCAATCTATGCCGGAAAACTCCAAAAAAGCAGGCATATGTGCGTATGCACTGATGCAGTTTCATGATCCTAAAGGGTCTTCCCATCCACGATGAGAAAGACGCATTGCATTTTATAGGGTTGAAAACGCCTGCACTCCCCTGAACTCTCAGAACAGCGTGTTCCAATTCCTCAGCACATATTAAGGGAAGCCTCCAGCCCCACTCCTGGGAAACTCTCAGGGGACGGGGACAGATGAGGAATGAGACACACAGTTAATGAAGCACACAATGGGCATGATTCAGACCATAAGGCTGGGCTGGCCTTGTGGGTTTTTGCTTTTGCTCCATTGATTTCAGCTTTAAGTAAATCTAAAAATGGCAAAATTAGCATTCCTACTACCATTCTTCCAAGACATAAATAAAATGGACAGTTCACCTCTATCCAGTTCTCTAAGTTGAGCCATTTATTTTTTGCTCTTTTCTCCAATATGTCACCAACTCCTCTCATGCCAGCCCTGCTCTGGAAATAACACTGGATGCATTTTTTTTATTTTCCTCTGTCATCAATTATAATTCACCAGCAGACAGCACAGGCCTCCTTGTTTGTTTAAACAGGCACCCGTAATCTGATAATGTATCCTCCAGTTTTCACCTTTTCTTCTGTGTCATATTCGAGTATTTATTTCTCCTGTTTATGCACTAAAAGCCCAATGCACTTTCTCTGACAAATAAATTCATGGCGGCAGATCTGAAGTGTATTCAGAATGTACTTTCTTAAGCCAGGCTTAGAAAGCTCTCAAATCCTTTTTAGTCATTTGAGGTAACACTGCCCATTTAGAAAACCTGGGGCCCAAGAAAGAAAGTTAATCCAAGTCTAGGAAGATTTGAAATGAAGCGACACAAGCATAAAGACCGTTCACATCAAGGCAATAGAAACACGGAGGCTTAACCACCAGGTGGCCGCCAAAGAAAACAGCACTTTCAAAATGAATTGTTAGCAGTCCAGTTTACTTGGATCCAGAGCTCAGCATAAACTATCTTAATTGCTTAATTTTTTTTTTAAGTATCTCGACTTGGGTCTGAAATATAGATTTAGAAACCTGGCTATCCAAATGCACCAGCAAAAGAGAGCTTTCAGCAGTCATAGCGAGCCAAGCGCAAGAGTGCACATATATGTATGTGCGTTCGTATGTTTATTCTGGGTGTGTGCCCGTGTGTCTATGTGTGTGTGTTTGTGTATTTATGTATGACAACGATCACAAGAATTTGGCTTTCAATCATGTCAGAACTGATTATGTGTATCACAGGTTGTTTTTTTTTTCAAATTATGTCCTTTTTATAGGAACTGAAATATTATTGTTCCTGGCTTTAGAACTTTGCACATGACTCTGAAGCATAATGCCTGTGCTGGGCTCTCTTGTACTAATTTTTATTTTCCTTCAGCACACTTATGGAAATTTGTGACGCTTTATGCATTTGTTCATTTGCTTAATGTCAGTCTCTCCCATAAAGGCGCCAGCTTCATTGGGACAAGAGCCTTTTCTGTTTTGTTTACCACTATCTGCTCATCACCTAGAGAAGTCTAACAAAGAGCACTTATGAATATGTAAATATTGGAAATCTGGAGGAATTAGGAAGGGAAACATGAGAATGAATGTGCAAAATAATATTTTAGACATTCTTTCACTTCCACATGTCCTCTTTTTAAACCTCTTCCTGAAAACATTCAAGTTCAAAAACAATAAGGGAACGATTACCTGATATAGTAATTTATTTTTTGTTTGTTTGTTTGCCATCCCTTGTGGACATTAGCTCCTGGGTTCCTTCACTTAACAGTCCCATGGTATTCCTTCTGTCTATGAGAGTTGATTTACCATTGAGATGGTTATATTCTGTGGAGTGGCTTTTGATTCTCAAGTGAAGGAGAGTTTGAAAGACAGAAAAAGTTATCTCCAGAGACGATTACTGTGTGTGGACCTCAGTGAACATCGTAGTCCAATTCCCATTTCTACCACTTCTTTGCCTAAGACTGTGGACAAACTATTCATTTCTCCAGTTCAAATTAAAATCAGGAAAATGCTGGGTTAATCCAAACATTCACCCTCTCCATTTTATAACTTGAGGAAGTATAACATCTAGAGAAAAATAGATGCTAGAGAAAAAATAACATCTCTTGGGGTCATTGTCAACAGAACCACCCTACCCAATATTAGCTGATATACCGACTCTCCAGGTCTCCCCAATCCTCTGCTTCTTCCATCCTGGAAGCAATTTGTCGAAGCCTTCATCAGAATCTCTAATCACACAGAACTGGCCAGTGTTCTTCACTGAAGACCACAGAAAACACTGCCGACGTAAATAAAGTGTTGCCCTAAGTCTGGAAATAATTCATATTATTGTCTGAAAGGGCTGAAGAACAGATTCTGAGTCGAGGAATAACTCCAGAGCCATATCATGGACCAGGCCCATCAAAGAAGCCCCTACCTCTTCCAAGGTCACAGAGCCTTCAAATCAGAAATGCGTAACTTCGGCTGTGCTCAGAACTTTGCTGCCTCTGCTGTAATCTGTGTGGGTGACCGGATGCCTGTGTCCTGTCTTTCCCCATGTAACTCTGTTGCAAATCAGTCTTTCCTAGTACGTTTCACTTAGAAACCTAAACAAATGCCTACTCCCTACCAGCAAGGGAGCTGGAAGATGGAGTTTGGGGGCTGGGCAGGGAAGGAGGACGTTCTGCTTAAACAGGATTTACACTATGAGAGACTCTCAAATGTGGAAAAGGCCTTCAAAATGTGGGAGGCTGCCACAGATAACACATGATCAAAATACTTGCCATACTGGGCTGTCCTGTAGTCAGTATGTTATCATCGCTGCCCTTTCATAGCGGTCCACTGAATTGCGACAGGAACTGCAATTCCCAGAACCCCTTCCGCTTCGTAGTTCTGGCCACTCTGTATCTGTCAGTGAGGGGCCCTCCCACAGGGGGTGTGGAAGGAGAGGAGAAAGCTTTACTCCCTGGACACAGGTGCAGCAAAATGTGCAGCTAGATATAGGATTTGTGGCAATTTCAGAACCACTCACTTAATTCATGCAGACCTGGAAATCTGGTCAGATCTTTCTAAATGCATCTGAAAATTCTAGCAGTTTCCATGATACCTCTTAGAAATTGGTTTTGTAACAGAAAATTTGGGACTGGATTTCATGTTCATTACCTGACCTTCATTCTCTCAGCATTTCCAGTATTTGTGTAAACTACTAATTCCCTGAAGTAGAATTCCCATGACTAAAGTGACTTTTTTTTCCTGACTGAACCTGATACTTTATCATTCCACCATTCCTTCCCTTCCCACCAATAATTTCAACAAGGCACAATGAATAATCTCATTTCCCACTTATCGGATAGGAAAAGAAAGGCTATATGAAAAAATTCCTGACCTCTTATTGATTATATGTGTATTTGTATTCCATTTTAGTTTATTCTTGTCTATTGCAAAGGATGAGGTATTTCTCTTCCTGTTAAACGTTAATACTTTTATTATTCCAAGCTTCTTCAGCCACTCTTTCTTCTCTATGCCTATTATTTTGTTTTTTCACCCTGCCTGGGATGTTCTTAAGTTGGTCTTAAGCTGCTTTTTTTGTATCACATAAACATATAAAACTATCTCTCATATTAAACACAAACTGATAACACACCACATTTATCAAAATGGCTAAATTATGCTTTGAAAATACCTCAAAGGGGGTACACCTTGGTAGCTCAGTCAGTTGGGCATCTGCCTCAGTTCAGGTCATGATTCCAAGGTCCTGGGATTGAGTCCCACATTGGGCTCCTTGCTCAGTGGGGATCCTGCTTCTCCCTCTGCCTGCTGCTGCCCCTGCTTACGCTCTCTCTTTCTCTCTGTCACAAATAAATAAATAAAATATTTTGTTTAAAATGTAAAGAAAATAGCTCAAAGGGGTAAGGTACCTGGGTGGCTCACACAGTTAAGTATCTGACTCTTGATTCCAGCTCAGGTCATCATCTTAGGGTTGTAAGGCTGGGCCTGGCATTGGCCTCCATGCTGGGTGTGGGGCCTGTTTGGGATTCTCTCTCTCTCTCCCTCTCCTTCTGCCCCTCCCCACCCTCCCTCCTTCTCTAGAAAAAAGCAAAAAAAAAAAAAAAAAAAAAAAAAAAAAAAAAAGAACAAAACAAAACAAAAAAACCCTCAAAAACCTTAATGACTTAGAGAATCTTTACTTCCGCCCCACTCTACATCTACATGTCTGTTGTTAATGGCCCCAAAGCTCTATTCATCCTAGTCCTTCAGAGACTGAAGATGACAGAGACAATCCCATTTTAACTCAAGGATGCAGGGTTTAATATTGCAGTCAGAGAGTATGGAGATTTGTCCATCAGTTCTAAAGAATTAACACATGACTTCCTTTTTTGGTTTTATGGCCAAAGAAGTTGCAGGGCCATCCCTAAATTCATGGCCGGGGGGTCTATCTGATTGTGGACTTAGTATGAGAGGGGTTCTCAAAATAGTAGGAGCACAACTAACCTCCCACAAACTCACACCTCTTTCTCAACCCTACATAGGTGTCTCCAAAACTTTACACTCAAACTGCCTTCATCAATGATCTGCATTTTACCACCTCATTTCATGTTCAACAAAGTATGGACTAGTTTTTACTGAAGACAGAATTCTGGTTGGCAATAATCTCCCTGGGAGAGACTAAAGCAGGGCTCCGCTGTGCTCTAGAATCTAGTGATGCTGTTGAGAAAACAAACACTATTCTGATTCTTGGTCTGTTGTAGATCTCTCCAATTTATTGAAGGTTATCTTTATACTTGGTGTCCTAATATTTTGTGATATAAGTTTTTCTTTTATATCCTTTTATAGGTTTTTTTCATGACGTAGTTTTTTTTTTGTTGTTGTTGTTGTTGTTGTTGTTGTTGTTTTAATTTGATGTTCTGGGTGGCTCCTTCCAAGTTGGATTTTTAAAAATTATTGGATAATTTTCTTTTGCTTCCTCAGTTTTCAGGTTTTCTACAATTCCTTTTAATCTTAGATTGATGCTTTAATTTGATTCTTTTTCCCTTTTATAACTTCAACTCTGCCTTCTTATTCAGAGTTCTGAGAAAGCTGCCTTTATCTTATAATTCTCTGTGAAGATGTAATATCTTTCATAGTCACCATTTTAAGATTATTTATTCTATTAATGCTCCTTTTTATAACATTTGTTCTGATTTCATGACTGTACTCTCTTCTTTTACATTTTTTAGTGTATTCATGAGTGCATTAGTGATTCTGGTGGACTTTTCTTTTGCTTTCTATACCCTTTCATCCATTTTCTTTTTTGCTGTACATTTCTTTTGCTTTCTGACCTTTGCATTAGAAACTTTCTTTAAAATTTCATTTTAATCTTAGATGTCAATTATCTTAACAGTGAAATGTTAAAATATCTTTAGGAAGCTCTATATTCACAGGCTGTTCTTGACAAGAGGTAGACTTCATCATGGGATATTTGGGTAGGGACCTTAGAATTTTCTTAGAAAAAGCACTGACTATAAGTAATGATAAATATATTTTTTTCTTTTTTAATGGTCATCATTTTACCAGAGAGAAGTTGTCAGATATTCCTCCTTGCTGGTGTAACTGGCTGTTAGTGTTCTGGGAGTCTATTTTAGGTACCTTGTAGCATAACAAAGCAGCCCCCAAATCGATGGTTTAAAATAAAATTTATTATCTCCTGGTTTCTGGGGCTAGGAATCTGGGTACAGGGTGCACCTTACCTAGGACTTTGGCTCCAGATGTCTTATAAGTAGAATGAACAACCATCCCAATTTTGCCAGGACTCTTGCAGTCTTAGCCCAAAGAGTCTTGCATCCAAATATATTCTTCAGTCCTGAGAAAACCAGGTCATCTGATCAACGTACAGGCTTGCCTTCAACATTGTGCTCTTTGGAAGTCTCTGTTTCTAGTTCACTCGCACAGTAGTTAGCAGTATTCAATTCCTCATGGGATGTTGCATGGATGCCTCCCTTAGCTTTTTTCTAAGTGGACCTTCTCATAGTGCTTGCTTCATCAGACTGAACAGCAAGAAGTTAAGAACATACCAGCAACAGAGCTAGCAAGACAGAGGTCAGTTTTTGTCACTTAATCATGGACATGACATCCTATCACTTTGCCATATTCTCTTAGAAGCAAGTCCTCAGGCCAGGTCCACACACTAGGGAGGGAGTAAGACAAGGACTTGGAGGAAGGGGCAAGAGAGAGACATTGACTGCCATGTCGGAAGCTTCCCATTGCAGTCTAAGAAGGGAATGGGATGTGCAGAAAGGGGATCTTGGGAGACTGCTAATTAATTCACATGATGTCAATATTACCTTTCACTATGTTCAGTTCAAACAAAAATCTCTCTAACTCAACTTTTCCAGAGAGTAGCACACCAGTGTTCTCCTGAGTATAGAAAGGTGGTGTCATCTATAGTGTGGGGTGGAAGATGGTATCGAAGAGTAAATTTAATCTTGTGCAGATTTTCAACTAACCTTGCTGTCACTGTCCTGTCAGGCATCCTGTGCTCTAACCTGCTTCACCCTTCAACTCCCATCTTTCCAGGAATCTGAAACACAGATTGCCCCGCCCACTACCATAACCCAACCAGTGAGGTGTAAGATTCGCCCACTTTCTCTCATCCAGCTGTTTGCTGCCTGCATACAAGTAATTCCATATTCTGTCTTCCATTGCTTTCTTTTTTCCTCCTTAAGTTATTTATTTATTTATTTGACAAAGAGAGACAGAGCAAGAGAGGGAACAAAAGCAGGGGGAGTGGGAGAGGGAGAAGCAGGCTTCCCACCAAGCAGGAGCCCGATGTGGAGCTTGATCCTAGGACTCTGGAATTATGACCTGAGCTTCAGCTCAGAGGCTTAACCACTGAGCCACCAGGCATCTCTGTCTTCCATTGCTTTCTACTTTACTCTGTCCTTGTGCTTTTTGCTTTTTCTAGCTCTTTTGTTTTTGTTTCAAAATAATTATGTTTAAAAAAGAAGATGTGGTAAACACTTGTTGAATCTACCAGGTTAAATCAGAATACCTATTATTTCCTTAAAATCTCTATAAGGCATTCTCTTTCAACTCCCAGAGTCATTGTTTTATTTATGCATCAGCACTGCCTGGTCAAGTCATTAATACCTAATAAGCACTGAAAAATAAAAAACTGGATGAAACCAAAATAACCTGACTCACTTAAGCATAAGATGATAAAAGTTATCAAGAAATCTGACATAAGAAGCAAGCAAGCAAGCCAACAAAAAAAGTGTCACTGACCATTGTTCCCAGGTGTTATGAAGAAAAATAAATAGCACATGAGAAACTTTGGAGAATGTTTGTCTGCTTTATCCACTACCATATCCTCTTTATCATGAACACTGACTGCCATATAATATGTGCTCAATAGTTTGTTCCATGCATGGTATGTAGTGGCATAAGTTGAAGAAGTTGAAGAAGAATATGGTACACTGTACAATCAGAACACCAGGATGCCCTGAACTGACAACAGTTGGATCACATCCATCCAGGTAGCCATCCTACTGAGCCTCCATTTCTTTAGCTCTAAAACATCTACTATGATATTTGTCTAAGGATGTTGCTCTGTAGACATTCTGGAACAATGTGATGTCAATGCATGCAGACAAATTACAGTATCTAGAATTTTCTTAAAATATTATATATTTTTTCCACTCCTAATGAATGAAGAGCACATTCAAAAAACAGTTTGAAAGTCTTCCATACTTTGTTACTAAATACAAATTCCAAGTACTTCAGATTATGTGATATTTTAAATCAGGCATGAACAACAGATGCATTCTTCTTTTAAAGGACAGGTAAGTGTACAGATGGGGAAAGGAGGAGCCAGCTGTAAGGATTTTAATGGTAAGCCTGACATGCCAGGTAACAGTGGGAGATTCTCACGTGCTGCCTAGAGGGTTGCAGAGAAACTTCCCCTTTCCATGATGATTTTTCCTGACATTAGAGCCAATAGTTTCCTGCTACTCATCTAGGAGACTTAGTGCTCCCTATATCCAAGACCCTGATGCAATTCCTTCACCCTCCTATATGCCTCTACACTGACCACTTGCTGACCTCAGCCCTATAAGTCAGAGTTGGAGCAAATAAAAGCTGGCAGATACCTAAACTCTTAATTGAATCTCTAGGTCTTTATTGACTTTTTCCCCCCAGGCCACCTCCCCCCTTCTTTCTATCCCTTTTATTTTAGAAAGAAGTTTTCATTAGTGAATACAAAATATTTAGGTGTCTGGCATCTCCAGAGTGGTAGTGATTTCATTGTGCATTAGCTTGAAAGTTCATGCTCCAGTTTAATAGGCCTGAAGAGGAATGGATGCACTTTGGCTAAACCAGGAAAGCTGATTGCTACCTAAATAACTAATTCATCTTCATAGCAGATGGATGTCAAGGATATTCAAGAGCAGATACACCCAAGGTCATGCCAATTACTTAAGAAGAGCTTGACTAGAAGGTAATTTGAGATATAAACAGCCTTCATTTCCCAAACCTAGACCCATAATGAACACCTTACATAGCCGAAAGGCTTTGGAAAGACATCTGACCTCTTCCAGGGCGTGTAAGAACCTAGAGATGTATTCTTCATAAAATGATGCATGCATTTAGAAGAATGACCAGCACACAAGAGAATTATGGACTTGACACTCTCTCTTTAACCCTTTTGTGACCATTTTTTCTTCGTTAGACTTGCCTTGTCAGGCTCACCTTCTTGCTAAATAGATAGATGATGATTCTTCACAATGCTCAAAAAGGAAATCATGAATGATAAAATGAGAGGCATTAAACATCCATGATATACTTAGCCCAAAACTAGGATGAAGCTCTAGAGGAAGTTGTGTAAACCACTCTTTAACAAGTTCCTTTTATTATTGAGTCTCATCATCCATAATTCACAGGCAGCATCCCACATACATCAACATCCCATGTGTATTCTTATATCACAGGAGAAGTCGTGAGTGCAGATCAATTAGCTCATACTATCCAACTCCCGGAAACAGATCCCAGTTTGTCAGAGAGCTGAGGACCATTAATGGTGACTACTGTTATATGTGAGACAGTAGGGTATGTGACTGTTTCTACCTAAAACTTTCCTTCACTTCTCTGGTATAAATAGGTTAATAACATGATAATATAACAGGTGATTCTGTCCAATGGCTCTACTTGCAGGTAAGATTGGGTACCTTTCCAGTTTCTCGTGGTCAAGACTGTGTCAGATAAAGGAACATCTTATGGACCAGGTTTAATGCTCATAGGGTCCTTGACTTACCTGGAACTATCTCTAACCTAATGGGCATATCTTCCCAGTGGAGAAGATCACAGAAAGTAGAACCAGCCAGGGCAACTGCTTCAGCCCAAAAGTATAAAATGTCTTGCAGAAGGCTACAAGAAGCATTGTCATTTCCACCTTTCCTAGATGGTCCCCTGCTCTGTCTGTAGCCCAGCTGTGCTTAGTTTTAGAAAAGGTTTTCCCATTTTCCTGGAAGCTCTGTTAGGCTAATTTGATATTTTAAAACTTTGTCATTACTGTTTTCATTTAATAAGTAACAAATCAGTTCTGCAATCTGCTTTGCCCTGCTGTTGCTAGCAAAGCTAAAATACGGCATTTTGATTAATTTTTTCTCTCTTTGAGCAATATGTTCTGATAACTTCTTTTTTAAATATTTTATTTATTTATTTGGCAGAGAGAAATACAGCTAGAGAGGGAGCACAAGCAGGAGGAGTGAGAGAGAGAGAAGCAGGCTCCCCGCCAAGCAGGGAGCCTAATGCAGGGCTCAATCCTCTGACTCTGGGATCATGACCTGAGCAGAAGTCATATGCCTAATGACTGAGCCGCCCAGGTGCCCTACTGATAACTTGTAATGTACTGAATCTAGGACATTGAAATGCATGTTCTGAGTCTGATGTGTCTTGTGGCAGGTGTTCAGTTTTGGAGACAATGCATTTCCAGGATGAGAATATATTCAGTGAATAACATGCATATAAAGAACTTCATGAAACCCAGAGCATGGATTTCAAAGTACAGAACACTGGAAATATTTTCCTGAATAAACAATTTAACCATAAAACGTGGTGTGGCGTTTTGGGAGATTATCCATAAGGGAAACAATTTTAAAATGTGTTACTATTCTTCATTTATTTATGTATTTATTTATTTATTTACTTACTTACTTACTTACTTACTTTTATTGTTACTTAATTTTTTTTTCAGTGCTCCAAGATTCATTGTCCATTCCCCATACCCAGTGCTCCATGCAATTCTTCTTATGATCATAATTACTTCTCACATTCTCGGCAAAATTCTGTCACTTCAGAGTTAACTTGCCCATTGACTCATTATCCATTTTGAACATTATAAACTACAGATGGATGCCCTATTATAATTAGGTTATACCTTTATCTTCAGAATACCCACAGTAATAGAAAAAGTATACATTTAATTGGAGTTGGAATTAAAGTTATATTGCAAGTAGTAGTCAATTTTAATTTTGCAAAATTCAAACCATAGTTCCCTTGGGGATCCAACTGCACTATGGACGACAAACATATTTTATTTATGGAAATATATATTCAAGTGTTCAAAACACCTACATACATAAAATTAGATTAACATATTTACATATTATAAATAATAATTTATACATGATAATATTTATTTATCTAAATAATATCTAATACTGTGCAGAAGACTGTTTACAATGTTTTACAATGTTAGATGGTTCATTGGTTTTCTCAAAATACATGGTTGTTATATTGCCTAGTGGTATCACACCATAGACCCTTCAAAGAGGTGAAAATACATGATAACATGTTTTTTTATAAAGGGGAACACCAGGCACCAGCATGGCTCAGTCAGTTGAGAAACTTACTCTTGATTTGGGCTCAGCTCATGACCTCAGGGCTATGAAATTAGCCCCACTTTGGGCTCCACACTCAGCACGGAGTCTGCTTGAGATTCTCTCCCTTTCCCTTCACCCCTCTTCCTGCTCATGCTTTCTCTCTCACTCGCTAAAATAAATAAATAAAATCTTAAAATAAATAAAAAGGGAAACACAAATCCTTGCTTGGGTTGCCCTTGCAGAAGAAAGATTATTGTTAGAAACCAGTTCACTCTCTCAGCTTGAGTGAATAAGAGACACAAAAATTGGGAAGAGACACATCTCAGGTTATGGAAGAGCTTGTGCCATATGAGATTTCAGAAAAATACTATAAAATTCAATGTAGCACCAACTTTCAAGTAGTGTATTCTTGGTTACTATTAATTAGTCATAAGCCCTTAGAGAGGCAACATATATGTCCAGACTGACACACAAACACATACAAGGGGGGGAATAAGTTTAAGAAATACTGAGGGAAATAAACAGATTTATACTCCCAAACTTCTCATTCATACTACAATGAATCTTCAAAAAGTTAATAGACAATTAATTTTTGTGTTAGACCCATTCTTCTCTTTCTCTCTTTCTCTCTCCTCTCTCTTTCCCTGCAAGACAACTGGATGACTGGGTTGCCTAGGTGGCTCAGTTGTTAAGTGTCTGCCTTCGGCTCAGGTCATGATCCCAGAGTCCCGGAATCGAGTCCCACATCAGGCTCCCTGCTCGGCAGGAAGCCTGCTTCTCCCTCTCTCACTCCTCCTGTTTGTGTTCCCTCTCTGGCTGCGTTTCTCTCTGTCAAATAAATAAACAAAATCTTTTTAAAAAGACATCTGGATAACTAATTTTCCTTTGAATCTTACTCTGGGAGATACTATTTTAGATCATTTAAGTATTATTCAGAATTAAACATACAATAGTATTTATTAAACACCTAATTTAGAATGATATCACATCTTGTTCAAAAATAGTAATCATCGCCTCAAGTCATGATCCCAGGGTCCTGGGATCAAGTCCCACATCAGGTTCCCAACTCAGTGGGGAGCCTGCTTCTCCCTCTGCAGCTGCTCCCCCTGCTTGTGCACACTCTTTTTCTCTTTCTGACAAGTCAATAAAATCATTAGGGGGTATCTGGTGGCTCAGTCATTAAGCATCTGCTTTCAGTTTAGGTCATGATCTCAGGATCCTGAGATTGAGCCCTGCATCAGGCTCCCTGCTCAGCAGGAAGCCTACTTCTGCCTCTCCCAATCCCCCTGCTTGTGTTCCCTCTCTCGCTGTGTCAAATAAATAAAAAAATCTTTAAAAACTAGTAATCAAATAGCTGAAAATGAAGGACAGTGTAAAAAAGATTCTTCCCACTAAAATAAAGCACTGGGCACAGAAAAGAAAAAAAAAATGAACCTTAACATCATGTTGCTCACAGAGATAATCTCCAGACTACCATTTTGCTGATTTCTGCGAGGTCCATATATAATGGATTGTATAAGAGATTTCTAAATTTTTAAGCAATATAAAAATATTGCTTATTCTTAGAAAAACAGCATGATATCAGTGATACTTGAAGTTATAAGATCAGAGCTAAAATGCCAGTAATACTAATGATCATGCAGACAATTCTGGAGAGATAATATTATATATAATGCAGAACTGATGCAAGAATTAAATGAGATGATACCCAAATGCACTTGGCAAACCTTTAAACACCAAAACAAGATTTCTCACACTGAGGTTCATGGACGTAAACTAAAAGGCCCACTCTAAGTTTTGTTTTGTTTTGAAATTTATTTCAATAATAGTCTTACAAAATTTTCTCTTTATAGCATTCATGGAATTTGATTTTTTGCTATAAATTTGATAGTTTGTTATCCAAAGGCATTTTCAAAGTATAAGACCTTGTTCTCTCAAGTCAATGCTTTTCAAATTGAGATCCATGACTGCATTCCTAAGGCCTCTATGAAATAAATTTCTTTAAAATGGCTCTTGGAAGACAATGTTAAGAATCACTGCCTTATAATTACTACAGATATTAGAGTATCAATTGAATGTTTAAGAGCAGCTTATGAGTACACTTGTAAACAGGGCAAATGAACTAGTGTCTTCCATACCTCTTAAATTACTTTATATAGATAGGTATTGCTTAGAAGTCTTACTCTCAGAAGTCATGCCTGAGACTTCACATGATTATTAAAGAAACAACATAAGAAAGTACTCTCTAATCATGAGGAAGTTGCATGACAGTTCTGTGACTCAATAAACCACGATGCTTAGGATACTGCAGGTTCATTTAAAAACAGTATAGAAGAAGCTAAGTATAGCAGTGATGATTTAATCTCATCATCAATGATAGAACTAACATTTTCCTCCATAAATTTTAAATCTGTTGTCCCACTGTTAACTGTCTGGAATTCCTCTGGTCCCAAAGCTCTGGCAAACCCCTGTGGTTTACTTGTCACCAGATGGGACTTCATCTTCATGAAGGACTGAGGCAGTGTTCCAATGATGATGGTCACCAAGGCACTCAGAGTCCCTGACATTGAGATACCAGTGAAGAAAACTATGTCCAGGTGAGTCTCTGTGTTTCCTCAGATCAGGCATTTCAGGTCTCCCAAGGGTGGGATATGTTCCCTCTGACACAGGCTACTCTCCACAAGAGAGCTGGGGACTCAGAAAAGGTCCATGTGAACACCGTCCATAGATATGAGTGCCCTGGAGATCAGCCAATAACTTGCAAAATTTTCCAAAAGCTTCAATAATTCTGGCAGTAAAGGTGAGGGCTCTTATACTAAAAAATCCCAAATACATCAACTCTCATTACACCTTAAAGAACTGGAAAATCAACAAAAAATTAAACCAACCCCTCACACTAGACGGGAAATAATAAAGATTAGAGCAGAGATGAATGAATCAGAAACTAGAGATACAGTAGAACGCATCAACGAAACTAGAAGCTGGTTCCTTGAAAGAATCAATAAGATCGATAAACCATTGGCCAAACTAATCCAAAAGGAAAGGGAGAAGACCCAAATTAATAAAGTTATCAATGAAAGGGGAGAGATCACCACTAACACCAAGGAAATAGAAACAATCATCAAAAATTACTATCAACAATTATATGCCAGTATGTTTAACAACCTAGAAGAGATGGATACATTCCTAGAAACCTATAAACTTCCAAAACTGAAACAGGAAGACATTGACAATTTGAAGAGACCTATATCTAGTAATGAGATTGAAGCAGTGATCAAAAACCTCCCAAAAAACAAGAGTCCAGGACCAGACAGATTCCCTGGGGAATTCTACCAAACATTCAAAGAAGAAATGACACCTATTCTCCTGAAGCTCCTTCAAAAAATAGAAACGGAAGGAAAACTTCCAGACTCTTTCTATGAAGCCAGCATCACTCTAATCCCCAAACCAGACAAAGACCCCATCAAAGAGGAGAACTTTAGACCAATATCTCTGATGAATATGGATGCTAAGATTCTTAACAAGATCCTTTTTAACAGGATCCAACAATATATTAAAAAGATTATCCACCATGACCAGGTGGGTTTTATCCCAGGGATGCAAGGGTGGTTCAACACTCGCAAAACAATCAATGTGATAGAACAAATCAATAAGGGAAGAGAGAAGAACCACATGGTACTCTCAACTGATGCAGAAAAGGCATTTGACAAAATACAACACCCGTTCCTGATCAAAACTCTTCAAAGTATAGGGATAGAAGGAACATTTCTCAACCTCATAAAATCTATCTACTATTAATATTTAAAAGTGAAAGGATCAGTCACCACTCTGTACCTTTGGATAGCTGATGAATGGACTCTTAAGGGTCTGAGATAAATGTATATATTATAACTCTTAATATAATATATATATATGCACACACATACATATATACATATATATATTTATAGACACATATGATAGAGAATATACAGAATTTGTTTTTATAGAATTTACAAAATTAACTCTAACAAAAGATATAGAAATCTTTTTTCCCCTCTTTCTCACTAACAATACAAGGCACAGTTGCCCTGAATTGCATAAGAACAAGTTATGAAAGATTAATAGACCTAAAGATTTCTAGTTAATGAGTTAACTCTTTCCTTTGAAAGTAAAATATGGGGCTCCAAGGGATAACATGTACTGAGAGCAGGTAAAACACTTGAATAAATGCACATATTAGTGAGAACTGAACACTTCTCTTGTTTTCATGCTATGATTGTTATAATTTTTATTACAATTTTAGTGAGCCAAATGGGTTTATTTTGTGTCTGAAGGTGTACAAATTAAAAAACCTCGTAAGAGAAGAACAGGTAATATTGCAACTGACCTTCAACTCAGTTCATTTGAAATGTATGACCTTGAATGATTATATTATCATGACCATACAAATAAAAAAATATGTCTAAACATTTATTGAACACTTACTACAAGGCAGGTAGGTCTGGTCTCTCTGCTTTGAATTTTACTCATATAATAAATTCAATTTGCAGATAAAGAAAATGCTTAGTTAAGAAAGTGTCAGAACCAGGGTTCAAACTTGAGCAATCTACATCTCTTTGGTTTTAAGCACAAACTGTCTACACATAACAGAACAGACTGGATTTTATCTTATTATTTTTTAAGATTTTATTTATCAGAGAGAGAGAGAGAGACAGAGCACAAGCAGGGGGAGCGGCAGGCAGGGAAGAAGAAGGCTCCCCACTGTTCAAGGAGCCTGACAGATACAGGATTCAATCCCAGGACCTTAAGATCATGATCTGAGCTGAAGGCAGATGCTTAACTGACTGAGACATCCAGCATCCCAGGACAGGTTGTATTTTAAAGCCAGCATTATGTTAAAGGTGACTGATGAGAAGAAAACTAGCAGTGTACTGAGGAACTGAATAAGAAAACATGGATTTGAGTTTTACCAGTTATTACTGTAATGGTATGACATGGGGGAGTCATATTTTTTTTTTTTAAGATTTTATTTATTTATTTACTTACTTGAGAGAGTGAGAAAGAGAGTAGGATGGAGAGGAAGAAAGAATCTGAAGCAGACTCCTTGCCAAGTACAGAGCCCCCGGCAGGGCTCAATCCCAGGACCACAAAACAAGGACCTGAGCCAAAATCAAGAGCTAGACACTTAACCAATTGAGCCATCCAAGCACCCCACCTGGAAAAGTCATTTGACCCACTGGATACCATTTTATTCATTTGAAGAATGAAAGGGTTGGGTTAAATCCCAGTGATGGTAAATATGTAGCAAATATGATGCTAATCCTTTGGTCGATATTCTTGTTATGAATCATTACCTACTCTTTTCTACTGACTTTGCACACAGAATTACAGCCTTCTCAACTCAGCTTTCCACATAATCTCTTTTGATTGATTGGAGTTGGTGTGTGAGATAAAACCTAGCTTTCATCCCTGGACTATTTGACATATAAGCTCTCTTCCAGTTCTAATATAAAACAGTTCTTTGTGCTTAATAACATCATTATTCAGCTGGGGGAGGATCTGAATGTGTGCTCTAAGTTGGGGAGAGTGGAGAGATCTGCAGATGGGCTGAGAGGAGAGGGAACTGAGTACAGAGAAATACGAAGACACCATATGAATCTCAAGAAATATGTTCAAGGCTGACTTATGCCTATGCTTTGAGAAGTAGGAAGCCTTCCCCAGTGAGAAAATTTACTTCTTCATCTAGGCCCTACTCAGTTTCTCAGCATGAAGCCAGAACACTGAATTTATTACCAGTACAATGAATTGTTTTCTCTAATCACAGGCATGGGTCTTACTGTTGCATCTTTTCTGTAATCGTTCCATTTCCTACAAATGCAGGTGGGTCTTCATCCACAACCTCACATTGGCTTCCAGACTACATGCTACCAAAGAGCAGGAATGTTATTCTGAATTATATTTAGACAGCCACATGTACTTGAACTCTTAATAAAATTTATCCAATGATAATATAAAGAAGAAAAGGTTAAGAGAGAAAGGAAAAGAAGAATTTTGATAGACACAAGATTCAAAACCCTTTTGAGTTTAATCCATTAGAGAAGGTCTTATATAGGAGAAGCTTAATGAGTTTAAAATTCTAAAATAAATCACAAGTGCTCTTACTGTTTGCCCTTTATTAAAATGCTTATTTCTATGAATAGTCCATCTAAATTCCTTGCAGCTGTTTTAAAAAGCAGATGTAGTTTTATCCTGGGTGGATCTTTCTCTGTGGAGAAAATTAGGGGACAGTCAAGAGGAGGCATAGAAAAAAGCGGCTTATGTAAGACTTTCAGGCATTCCTTGAATATTATGGAGGCCAGGGTTTTTACAGGTTTGGAAATAACATTTTTCTAAACGTATCATCTTCCAGGTCGAAAAATAGGAGGCAGCTGAATAAAGATTCAGAGGTTCAAGTTTCTGGCCTAAATCATCATACCAATCCAATCCAATGAAAAATGAACAAAATATGGTTTCTTTCAGGAAAGCTAATAGCAAATTGCATTAAAAAGAAAGGATAATAGATTGTTATTCTGGGGTACAGCAGAGTAGTTTGTATAAGGTAAATCCTTCAGTTAAGAATATCTTTATAAAAGCTAGATTAGGAGGACCCTGAAGAAAGGGGAACAGATTAAGTCTAGGAAAGAATTTCTTCACTGTTTCTTTAATTTGGAGATTTTCTAATGTAGAGCATAAGGTATAGAGGCAAAAGAGAACACAGCAGACAAAGCCTTTTGGAAACAGCATTGGATAGAGAAAGCAAACTATTAAGGATCATTGCTAATAAGTTAGTCAGGACTTGTGTGGCCAAGAACATGGAGAAAACATCACCAGAAAGATGATATAAACAATTCTGCATAACGTTTGTTCTCAAAGCTTTACTGTGTCCTATACAACATAGGAACAAGAGAAAACAAAACAAAAAATGGTTTCCAAGAAAATACACAGGTAAGCAGAACTTTAGGCAGTGTAATAGGGCAGAGGGATAAAACCCAAAATGTCCTTCATGGCTGATGGTCCCTGGAAATATTCCCAACTTTTATTTTAGAAGTGTGAAGTGTCAAGTTTTAAAAATAAAGAAAACTAGAAATAAGTCCAATCAAAAGTCTGAAATTCAGCATTATCATCTCAGTCCCTAAATAAATAAACTTGATGTGCTGTCTTTTAAGCTGCTAATCAGAAGAAAATAAAATCCACTCTGGAAGAAGAGACATCATTTGAAGGCTACACAATTTCCCATACATGATTACAGCTTTCAAATAAAAATTATCAGGAATACCAGGATATAAGAACAAGTGGCTTAAAACTAATAAAAATGAAAAAAAATAACTTGAAGAAAATCATAAGCATTCTTAAATGCAAGAGTTATTTGACACAGAATTTAAAAAATCTGCCTTTCAAATATTCAACAAATCAATGAAAAGATACAGAATTCCTCAAGAGAGCTACAGTCTATAAATAACCATTAAATGAAAAATTAAAAATAAAGATATAATTATTAAAATAAAACTTCAATAGTTGTACATATCAGTAGACTAGATAAAAGAGAAAGTTGCTTAAGTGGGAGATGGGTAAGTCAAAATATCAACAAAAACACACAGAATAGCAGAACCTTATAAGACACATCAAAAGTTTAACATATTATAATTGGAACACTGAAAAGAAAAAAAAGACACAATATTTAAGAAACAATGGCTGAGAATTTTCCAAAACTGATGAAAGAAATAAAAATACATATTTAGGGAGGATTATAAATTCCATGAGGATTATAAATTCCATGCACAAAAATTACAAAAAAATCACACCTAAGCATTCTATTGTTAAACTGATAAATACCAAGGCAAATAAGATATATTAAAAACAAAAAAAAGAGTGATATTACCCTCAATAAGCAACAATAAGACCAACAGCTGTCACTCAAACAGAAGTAAGTCATAATTATATTCTTAATGATCTCAAAAACATAACGTCCAACATACAAGTCTGTACCAACCAAGAATATCCTTCAGTACTTAAAGATGAATTTCTGTTACTTGATATGGTAGGATAACTGGCATAAAGACAGGCTCACCTGTTGTAAACAACTATAAACTGGACAAAATATATGAGGGCTGTTTGAAATTCTTTGACAACACAAAGCATATAAACTTAATCTTTGAGAAAAAGGAAACTTATGGCTTGAGCCTCATGATTGCAATAATTCTTTACTTGAACTCCATTTTCCAATTAGCAAAACAAGTTGGAATGAAACATGGGGACTCTTAGGAGTTAAGGAAGACAAAATCGGAATTCAAGGGAGCAGATGAGTCTGGAATGTTTGGGGTGACTCACTGAAAACTAGGGAGGTATATGGAGAGGAGTTTATTCAAGGAAAGCAAAGAACTAAAAATAAATCTAATTCATTACAATTATGAAGAGGAATATCAAACAATCATATAAATAGATGCATAAAAGTCATTTGACAAAACTCAACCCACACTGGAAGTCTCAGCAAAATAAGAATAAAATGGAACTTTCTCAAATGACAAAGAATTACTAATAAATTTTCAACTGATATACTTAGTAATGAATGACTAAGTAATTTCTAGTTAAATCAAACAAAAAAGCATCAGTGTTGGCCTCAATACTACTATTAAGTGGTGGAGGTACTACATAATGCAATAAAGCAAGAAAAATAAATAAAGGCATAAACACCTAGAAGAACAAGTAGAACTTTCTATATGCAGATACTGAAACATTTCCCTTTAAAATGTAATCAAGATGAGACTGTCCACTATCTCCATTGTAAGGGAATACTTGCTGCATACATAATATATAAAAAAGAAAAACTACTGGAACTAAAAATATTTAGAAAAGTGTTATTCACAGATGTCATCATTGGGGGTGTAAAAAATTACAAAAACAGTATCGAAATAAACTGCCACAATCAGTAAGTAAAATTATCAAGGGCTGGATATAAAGGCAATATATAAAAGCTATTACATTTACATTAATAGAAACAAACAGTTTAAAAGATAAATTTAAAAAAGTTATATAATTTACAAAACACTGAAGACTGAAACATGTAGGACTTTTTGGCAAAGAAGAGGCTAAATACAGTGTTAAAGAGTACTGCAGAATACACAATACCTACTATCAAGAGATTCTACAGAGCTACAATAATTGACAGTGCCCAATTGTGGAAATATATACCAACAGATCAGAATACAAAGTCCAAACACACATACACACACACACACACACACACACACACACACACACACCACAGAATAATGGGAATTAGAGCTAAATTGCCACTGCAGAATAATTTGGAAGGGATGATATTTTTGACAAATGATGCTGGATCAACTAGATGTCTGTCTGAGGGTAAATTATTATATATGAATTATAAAACAAAATATGAACTATAAAACAATAAAGCTTCTTTATTCTAAAATAAAGATAAATTATATACTGCATACTAAGTTACAGCCAAAACATGAAATAAAAACCAGTGAAGCTCATAAGAATTCATGAAGTTCATGAATTCACAGTAGATGACAAAGATTTCATAAATAGGACACAAAATGCACAAATAATAAATCAAAAGATTAATAAATTATACTACATTAAAAGAAAAACCTTCAGGTCATCAAAATAAGCCATTAAGAGTCTCATTTAAGCTAAAGTGTAGGAGAAGGTATTTGCAAAACAAGTCTGACAAAGGATTCATATTCAGAGTTTATACACAAAAAATCAATAAAAAGATAACTCCATAGAAAAATAAGCAAAGACTTGAACAGATAATTCATGAAAGACTAAATAGAATTGCTAATTAACTATATGAAAAGATCATCTACTTTATAAATTAAATTCCCACATTGCAACTGCTAAATGCCCACCAGAATGGCTAAAATAACAAAACAAAAATATATTATGTTTCAGAGAAATAGTATATATATACTATATAGAATATATGCTGTTTATGCTTATGGTACAAATCAGTATCACTAATTTTGCAATCTCTCGAGTACATGTCATTTACATATATCTCTCCAAAATACTATTTGAACTAAAAGAACTAAAAAACAACCAAAAAATAAAAATAAAAAATAAAAAACACAAACATATATTAATGCTAGGGTATATTTTTATTTTATTTTTATTTTTTTAAAGATTTTATTTATTTATTTGACAGAGAGAAACACAGAGAGAGAGGGAACACAAGCAAGGGGAGTGAGAGAGGGAGAAGCAGGCTTCCCCCCAGCAGGGAGCCCAATGTGGGACTCGATCCCAGATCTCTGGGATCATGACCTGAGCAGAAGGCAGTTGCTTAACCAACTGAGCCATCCAGACGCCACTAGGGTATATTTTTAAATGTGATATACTCATACATTAGAATAATAACAATAAGGAAAATAAATCAATGATTGTTAGTGTCATGAATTAATCAATATTGAGAAAGAGAAGTCAAATACAGAGGAGAAAATTCATACCAGTTATCATAAGGAATATCTTCATATAAAGTTCAATACTAATGCAAATCTAGTCAGAGGAGTTCTACAGATCTACTTCCCAATGACACTGCTGAATATTTTTAAAATAATAACCACTTGCAGTCTCTGGAAATGACTCTAAAGGCATTTTACAGGAAAGAAAGATTTTTTTGTCCCAAAAAAATCCACTAAAATTCAGTAAGAATTGTGATATACTGTATTATTTGAACTGAAACCCATTCCCTTTCTTCCCCCTGCCAACTCAGCAAAATGAAGTCTCACTCCAACCTGGTCAGACAAGAACACACACCTCTTTACCCAGGCTCTGAGTTTGAGGACTATCTTCCTGAATCATGCAGGACATCAGCTTTTCTTTTTTCTTTTCTTTTTTTTTTTTTTTTGACATCAGTTTTTCTAAACCTCCTTTGCCCAGCTAGCTGTTCCATGTGAGTGTAGCCAAGACTTGAGGGTTCTCCTCTTATAGTCAGCCTTACTCAATGGATGGGGCTCCACCTTGGGCATAGAACCATTGATAATACTAGAACACTGATCACCCCGTCCCTGCTTCCAAGGTACTGATTTCACACCAGGAAAAAGATGTTAAGACCTAAAGCCACTAACCCCCTTCTCCACCAAACACTCATATCCTAAAGCTGGAATATCACTCAGAGGGAAGTATGCCATTGTCCCCAGGTCCCAGCCCCAGAGACCTGGCTCACAAAAATTGCCTGAGAGAAGAAACAGGATGTAAAACACTTATCTCCCAAACACTTCCCAAAGGATCTAACTTCATTTGTAACACAAGAGAGAAGTACAAACCTAACAGCATATATCAACAGAAGATGTTATGGTCAAGGGCACTTGGGAGGAAAAAACAAAGCACTATTAAATAAGCAATAGTCAACAGGAAATCAGAGGGAAATTAGAAAATCTTTTATATTTCTAAATGAATGGAAATGAAAATATAGTGTCCCAAAACTCGAACCAAAATGTATATTTTAAATGCTTATATTTAAAAAAGCAATAGCCATCAAATCAATAACCTTAACTTCCACCTTAAGACAATGGGAAAAAAAAAGACCTAACAAGTCTTATAGCAAAAAGAAGGAAAACATAATAAGCTTTAGAACAGAAATAAATGAAATAAAAAATAGAGACAATGGAGAAAATCCATAGAACCAAATATTGGTTCTTTGAGAAAAATAACAAAATTAACAAATTTTAATGAGATTAAGGGAAAAAGAAAAAAGACTTAGATGTATGCATTAAATGTGTGTAATTTTTGTATATAAACCATATCTCATTTTTGTATCAAAGTTTTGTATCGAATCAATTATATATCAATAAAACTTAAAACGAGACTTGAATTACTGTAACCAAAAGTGAAAGAGGGGGCATTATGACCAGCCTTAGAAAAACAAAAAGGGGACATTAAAACCAATCTTAGAAAAATAAGAATTATAAAGGAACACTATGAACAACTGTATGCCAGTATATTAGATAAGCTGAATGAAAGGGACAGATTTTCAGAAACACATAAACTACCAAAACTAACTCAAGAAGAAACAGGTAATGTGAATATACCTATATTGAATTTGTAATAAGAAACTGGGGCACCTGGCTGGTTCAGCTGGTAGAGCATCTGACTCTTGATCTCAGGGTGGTGAGTTTGAACCCCATGTTGGGCATTCAGAGTACTTGAAAGAAAGAAAGAAAGAAAGAAAGAAAGAAAGAAAGAAAGAAAGAAAGAAAGAAAGGAGAAAAGAAAAGAAAAAAAAAGAAAAGAAAAATCTACCTAGAAAAGTACAGGCCCGGATGGCTCATTGGTGAATTCTATCAAACATTTAGAGGAGAATTAATACCGATTTTTCAGAAGCTCTTCCAAAATCTAGAAAGATAATGATACAATTTCTGGCTCATTCTATTATCTTGATGCCAAAACCAGATAAAAACATCATAAGGAAACTACAGATGAAAATCTCTTATGAATATATATACAAAAAGTCTTAACAAAACTCTAGCAAATGAAATCCAGCAATTTATGCAAAGGATTATAGTCCATGAACAAGTGGAATTTATCTCACATATACTTAAGCTTGGTTTAACATTTGAAAATCAATTAATGTAACATACCATATCAGCACAATAAAAAACAAAATCACATGAACAAAAAGATGGATAAAAATCATCTGATCATCTGAATAGATACAGTAAGAACATTTTTAAAAATTCAACATCCTTTCATGATAAGAACATTCAATAATCTTTAGAAGGAAACTTCCTCAACTTGATAAAGAATATCTACAAAAACCAGGGCACCTGGGTGGCTCAGTTGGTTAAGGACTGCCTTCGGCTCAGGTCATGATCCTGGAGACCCGGGATCAAGTCCCACATCTGGCTCCCTGCTCAGCAGGAGGCCTGCTTCTCCCTCTCTCACTCCCCCTGATTGTGTTCCTCTCTGGCTGTGTTTCTCTCTGTCAAATAAATAAAGTCTTTTAAAAAAAAAGAACATCTACAAAAACCCCTCACAGTTAATATCATAGTTACTGATGAAGGAATGGATATGTTTCTCCTAAGATCAGAAAGGAAACAAGGATTCTGCCCTTCTCACCTTTATTCAATGTTGTACTGGGGGTTCTAGCCAAGGAAAATGGGCAAGAAACATAAACAAAAGGCATTCAGTTTGGAAAGGAAGATGCAAAAAAAGCTCTACTCTCAGATGACATGATTTTGTATATAGAAAATCCTAAGGAGTCCTCTAAAGACCTACTAGAACTAATAAAATGGTTCAGCAAAGATGTAAGGTACATTAGTAATATATGAAAGTCTATTATATCTCTCTACACTAGCAATGAACAATCTGAAAACAAAATTTAGCAAACAATTCCATTCATAATAACACCAAAATTAACAAAATACTTAAAGATAAACTTAACATGAGAAGCATAAAATTTATATTCTGAAAAATACAAAATATTGCTGAAAGAAATTACAGATCCAATAAATGGGGGAAATCCTATGTTCATGAATCAAAAGTGTTAATATGGTGAAGATGGCAATGTTCCCTATTTTGCTTTGATATTCAATGCAATCTCTGTCAGAATCCCAGTGATTGCTTTGTAGAAATTGACTAGCTGACTTCAAATTTTTTATGGGTTTACAGAAGACCTACAATATCCGAAATGGTCTTTTTTTTAAAAGATTTTATTTATTTACTTGACAGAGGGAGAGATCACAAGTAGGCAGAGAGGCAGGCAAAGAGAGAGGAGGAAGCAGGCTCCCCGCTGAGCAGAAAGCCAGATGTGGGGCTCGATTCCAGGACCCTGAGATCATGACCTGAGCCGAAGGCAGAGGCTTAACCCTCTGAGCCACCCAGGTGCCCCAATCTTTTTTTTTTTTAAGATTTTACTTATTTATTTGAGAAAGAGAAAGAGAGCTAGTACATGCATGAGTGTGGTGGAGGGGGAGAAGGAGAAGCAGATGCCCTGATGAGCAGGGAGTCAGACGTAGAGCTCTATCTCAGGATCCCGAGAACATTACCTGAGCTGAAGACAGCCACTTATCTAACTGAGCCACCCAGGCCTTCCCAAAACACTATTTAAAAAAAAAAAAAGGATTCACATTTTCCAATTTCAAGACTTACTATAAACCAATGGTAATCAAAACATACTGTCAGGATAATATAGAATATAGATAAATGGAATAAATTGAGAGTCCAGAAGTAAAACAAGACATCTGTGGTCAAGTGATTTTCAACAATGGTCCAAGGGTTGTACCCTTCAATAGGGCAAGAATGTCCTTTCTGAAATGGTCTAGAGAAAATATACAGAAGAATAAAAATTTGTTCTTTCTTTATACTATGCACCAAAATTAACTCAAAATGGGTCAAAGACATAAAATAATAAAACTCTTAATAGAAGATATGGAGATAAGCCTTTATGAATTCAGATTAAGCAAATGGATTCTTAAACATGATACCAAAGATTAAAAAACAAAAAAGAAGAATTGATAAATTGTACTTCATACAAATTAAAAACACTTTCCTTTAAAAGGCACTATCAAGAAAGAGAAAACCCATAGAATGGATGAAAAATATTTTCAAGTAATATATCTATTAAGGAACCTTTCTCAGGGTATCTGAGTGGCTCCATCACTTATGCTTCTGCCTTTGGCTCAGATCATAATCCTGGGGCCCTGTTCTGGAATTGAGCCTGAATCAAGCTCCCTGATCAGAGGGGAGTCTTCTACCCTTCCCTCCATTCCTTCCCCATTCATGCTCTCTCTCTTAAATAAATAAAATTTAAAACAAATAAGGAACTTTTCTATAAAGTATATAACAAACTTTTCAACTCAACAACAAAAATATTAAGAAGAATCTCATACCAGATAGAAATATAGCAACAAAAATATCAAAACTACATAGGTAACTATATGATTTTTTTGTTATTGTTTAAATATTTAAAAAATACATGTGATTGTTTGATAATAATATATTATAAGTTTATAGCATATGGATAAGAGTTATATATAAGTATACAAATATATTGGATAATAATATATTATAAGTTTATAGCATATGGATAAATGTCATATATATGTATATAAAATGGCATAAAGGTCATAGGGGAGAAATGAAAGTATACTGTTATAAAATTCTGATACTATATGTGATGTGGCATAATATCACCTGAAAGTGAAAAGTGAACTTTGGTAAGTTAAAGACATATGCTAGAAACTCCAAATATACCAGTAAAATGATAAAATAATTATGACTATTAAACAAAGGAAATAAAATTGAGTCATAAAAATATTCAATTAATCAGAAAGAAGGCAGAAAAATAGGAAAACGGGGAACAAAGTAAGAGAAGACAAATACTCAACAATTAGCAATATAATATCCATAAGCCTAACCACATTGTAATCACATTAAATATAGACTATCCCATTAAAAGACAAAGATAGTCATTTTGGTTTTAAAAAGTAAAATCCAGGGTGCCTGGGTGGCTCAGTTGGTTGAGCATCTGACTCTTGGTATCAGCTCAGGTCATGACCCCATGGGTCCTGGGTTATAGCCCCAGGTCAGGAATCTTGCTCAGCAGGTGTCTGCTTAAAGGTTCTCTCCCTCTGCCTCTCCTGCCACTTGCACTTATGCTCTCTTTCTCAAAATAAATAGATTGTTTTTTAAAAAAGGAAAATCCAACTATATGCTGTCTATAAATACACCTTAAATACAAAGACACAGTTTAGAATAAAAAGATTTTCAAAAATCAAAAGAAAGTGGGGTTGGCTACGTTAATATGAGGCTAAGTAGATTTCAGGCAAAAATTTAAGCAGGGATTGATTATTTAATAATGAGAGTCAATTCATCAAGAGGTAATAATAAAAAATTTAAACATTTATGTAACTAATAACATAGTTTCAAAATATATGAAGCAAAAACTAATAGGAGTCTCTCAGCAAACTAGAAATAGAGGGGAACATCATCAACTTGGTAAAGAACATCTCCAAAAACCCTACAGCTAATATATTTAATGGTGGGAAAACAGAAGTTTTTCTGCTGAAATTAAGAACAGATGTCCCCTCTCAGAAGTACTTTTCAACATCACACTGAAAGTCTTCACTAATTCAGTAATACAAGGAAAGAAAATAAAAGGTATTCAGATTAGGAAATAAGAAACAAAACTTTATTTGTTTGTAGATGACATTACTGTCTATATAAAAAATTCCAAAGTTTCAATTAAAAATTATTTTATTATTTTTTAAATTATTAAAAAAAAACAAACAAGGTTGTGACCTGTAAGACTCAAGGTTAATACACAAAAGTCAGTTACTTTCAGCAATGAACAAAATGTAATTTGAAATTTAAAACACAGTAACATTTACAATAGCACCCCCCAAAATGAAATTCATAGGTAATAAATCTAATAAATGTGTAAAAGATCTATATGAGAAAAACTATAAAATTCTGATGAAAAAAAAGAAATTTAAAAAATGAGGATATAATTTATGTTCATGAAGAAGACTCAATTTTGTCAAAATGTCAGTTCTTCCCAACTTGATCCATAGATTCTAGGCAACCAAAATCCAAGCAAGTGATTTGGTGGATAAAGACAAAATGATTTTAAAAGTTATACAGATGAAAGACTTGGAATAGCCAACATGGACTTGAAGGAAAAGAACAATTATTACCTGATATTACCTGATTCCAATGATTATAGATAAATATTATATATATATATATATATATATATATATATATATATAAAATGGCATAAAGGTCATAGGGGAGAAATGAAAGTATACTGTTATAAAATGATTATTATAAAGTCACAGTAATTAGGACAGTATGGAACTAGCACAGGAACGGACAATTAGATCGATGGAAGAGAACTGAGAACCTAAATATAGACCCGCATAAATATGGTCAGTTGACATTTGACCAAAGAGTAAATGTAATACAAATGAGGAAAGATAGTCTTTTCAACATGACGTTAGAAAAACTGTATGCCGACATGTGAGAAAAATAATCTAGGCACTACTTTACACCTTTCATAAAAAATAAATCAAAGTTATTCATAGGCTTAAATGTAAAATGCAAAACTATAAAACTCCTAGAGGACAGCATAGGAAAAAATCTAGATGCACTTGGGTCTGATGATTTTTTTTTTTAGATATAAAATCAATAGCACAATTCATAAAAGAAACATTTTATTGGGGTGCCTAGGTGGCTCAGGCAGTCCCTGGGTGGCTCAGGCTTTGACTCTTGGTTTCAGTTCAGATAATGATCTCAAGGATCATGAGATGGAGCCCTGTCAGGAACCTCACTCACTCAGTGGGAGTCTGCTTGAAGATTCCTTCCCTCTGTCTCTCCCTACATTCAAGAATACATACACACTCTCTCTCTAAAATAAATAAGCAAATCTTTTTAAAAAGAAGTATCTGGACTTCATTAAAATTAAAAAAAAAAAAAATCTTGGGCGCCTGGGTGGCTCAGTGGGTTAAGGCCTCTGCCTTCGGCTCAGGTCATGGTCTCAAGGTCCTGGGATCAAGGCCCACGTCAAGCTCTCTGCTCAGCAGGGAGCCTGCTTCCTCCTCTCTCTCTGCCTGCCTCTCTGCCTACTCGTGATCTCTCTCTCTGTCAAATAAATAAGTAAAATCTGCTTTATTAAAGACACTGTCAAGAGAATGAAAAGACAAGCCACAGACTAGAATAAAGTACTTTCAAGGATAAATCTGAAAAAGGTCCACCCAAAATATAGAAAGACCTCTTAAAACCCAACAATAAGGGGCACCTGGGTGGCTCAGTGGGTTAAGCCTCTGCCTTTGGGTCAAGTCATGATCTCAGAGTCCTGGGATCGAGTCCCACATTGGGCTCTCTGCTCAGCAGGGAGCCTGCTTCCCCTCTCTGCCTACCTGTGATCTCTCTGTAAAATAAATAAATAAAATCTTAAAAAAATAAGATGACAAACATCCCAATTAAAAAATTTTTGAAAAGTCACTTCACTGAAATAGCAAAGAGACATATGAAAAGATACTCTACATTATCTATCATTGGGAATTACAAATCAAAACAGCCATGAGATAACCCTACATGATCACAAAAATGACAAAAATCCAAAACATTGATAACACCAGATGCTGGCAAGGATGTGAAGCAGTCAACACCCTCATTCTATTCTGGTGTCAATGAAGAAGTGGTATGGTCACTTTGGAAGAGTGCTACCATATGATATAGTAATTACAGTCCTTGGTATTTATCCAAAGGAATTGAAAATCTGTGTCCAAATAAAACCTGCACACAAATGTTTATAGCAGTTTTATTCCTAATTGCAAAAACTTGGAAGCAACCAAACTATCACTTTGTAACTGAATGGATAACTGTGGTACATCCGTATAATGAAATATTATTCAGTGTTAAAAAGAAACATGTTGGGGCACCTGGGTGGCTCAGTTGGTTAAGCAACTGCCTTTGGGTCAGGTCATGATCCCAGAGACCGGGGATCGAGCCCCACATCGGGCTCCCTGTTGGGCGGGAAGCCTGCTTCTCCCTCTCTCACTCCCCCTGCTTGTGTTCCCTCTCTAGCTGTGTTTCTCACTGTCAAATAAATAAAAATATTTTTTTTAAAAAAAAGAAAGATGCTATCAAGCATGACATGACATGAAGGAACCTTAAAGGCACACTAGACAAAGCATTTTTAGGGTATTGGGATTCTTCTGTATTACACTCTAATGGTGGATACATGTCATCATATATCTGTCAAAATTCACAATGTACAACACAGAGAATGAACTCTTATATAAACTATGGATCTGGGGTGACAATGACATGTTGCTTCATGGATTTTTAACAAATATGTACCATTCTTGCATGGGTTGTTGATAATGAGGTAATGAGGGAGGTCACATGATGAAGGGATATAGGGAATATGAGAACTTTCTGATTTTCTGTTCAGCTTTGCTGTGAACCAAAAATTACTCTTTAGAAAAAAGTCTAAAAGAGCTAAATGTCTAATATGAACAAATAAAAATAAAAACCCAATAGGATCTCAAGGAGAAATAGACAAGTCCACAATTATTCTAAGATTTCAACATCTTTCCATAATTAACTGATATCAATAACTGATAGGATAACTATAAATAAAATAAGGATTGGAGCATTTGATTATCAACCAATTTGACCTAATTGACACCCCACCCAAGAAAGCAAAATACACTTTTTTTTCCAGATATATACTGAACATTTTCCAAGGCAAACTGTATTTTAATCCATAAAATAATTAAATTTAAAATATTTCAAGTCATACAAAGTATTTTCTCTGGTCCCAATGGAATAACATTAAAAATTGAAGCAGAAAGATCTTTGAAAAATCTCCAAATATTTGGAAACTAATATACTTCTAAATAACCAATGGATCAAAGAGGAAGTTTTTCAGGGAAATTAAAAACTGTTTGAAATGAAGATACAACATATCAATTATATCTCTATTTACTAGCAATGAACAATCAGAAATGTAAATTGAAGCAATAAATACCATCACAATAGCATCAAAAATATAAAATCCTGAGAAATAAATCTGATGTAAGACCTGTACACTGAAAACTAAAAAGAACAGTCTAGAAGAAAATTTAAAAAGACCCAAATAGATGGACAGTTATATAATGTTCATGGGTCATAAAATTCAATATTTTAGGATGTTAATTGCCCCAAATTAATTCTATACATCCAATATTGTATTAATAAAAACCCTACCTTTCTTGAAAATTGAGAAGCTAATTCGAAAATAATTATGCAAGCAGAATACCGAACACAACTCTGAAAAGGAAAAAAGTTGCAAGATTTTACACTACCTGATTCAAGACACTATGATATTGGCATACCATTAATATACAATTAAAAGTTCAGAAACAGACCACGCATATGTGAACAACTGATCTTTGAAAAGGTGCAATTTAAATTAGTCAAGAAATTACAACCATCTTCACAAATGTACTGGAATAATTGTATGTCAATATGCAAAAATATGAGATCTAATCCTTATCTCACACCATATATAAAAATTAACTCAAAACAGGTTAAGAGCAAAACATAAAACCTACAATTCTTAAACTATTAAAAAAAATAAAGAAGCACATTATGACTTTAGGGCAGTCCAAGAATTCTTAGAGGAAACATTAAAATCACAATCCGTGAAAGATATATAAATTGTATTTTATCAAAATTAGGAGCTCTCCTCTTTGAAACACATTAAGAGAATGGAAAGAAAAACTACCAACTGGGAAAAGATATTTTATATGATATACACAGTATGGGTTTTGTATCCAATTATGTAAAGATTTCTCAAAATTCAATAAGAAAACAAACAACCCAATAAAAATAGCAAAATATTGGAGCACTTTAACAAAGAAAAGATATCTTTCATAAGTAAACACATGGAAAGAGGCTTCATGTCAACAGTCAACAGAGAAATGTTTGTTAAAGCCACAAGGACATACTCCTCCACATCTGTTAGATGAATTAGCATGAATTCAAGTACCACTTTTATGATTCTGATACAAAAGAACAGATCTCATTGCATATATTTTTCCTCATTTTTAATAGTTCTTTTGTTTGTTTTCAAATTTTACTTATTTGACAGGAAATACAGCTAGAGAGGGAACACAAGCAGGGGGAGTGAACGAGGGAGAAGCAGGGTTCCCACGGAGCAGGAAACCCAATGCTGGGCTGGATCCCAGGACGCTGTAATCATGACCTGAGCCGAAGGCAGATGCTTAATGACTGAGCTACCCAGGTGCCCCAAAAGTTCTTTTAACAATCTTTAACAATAATTTCAAAAGCTTTCAATAAAATTTGGGAGCATAATACAGAGAGGCTGGGGAAAAAAATGAAACTTTGTTTCTAATCCCACTCTTAAAATTTCTATTATCAAGCCACTCTATTGATTCACACACCTTGTTTGCCATTTTTAATTATGCAGCAAATGTGAGAAAGCCCTCCAGGATTATAGTTTTTCCTTCAGCTTCAGTTCCATCCATTTACTGGATTAACTTCATGTAAATAAGGAAAATCTTGCTGACTGATAGGAAAATGACACACGGAGAAATTGAGGCAGTATTTTGAATGAACCAAAATGAAATCAATAGTGTTTGACTATACAGACTTCCCTTGTGCTATGCACAAATAAAATGATACCCCAAATTTTTAAATAATTGTATTAATGAAACAAGAAATAAAACATCAAATTGGAGGCATTTTGACGTTTTCACACGCTAAGAGTCTATAGCCGCAGCTATCTGATGAACGAATATCCATCATAGTCTAATTCGTAGGAGCAATTCCCAGTATTCTATGGGGCTGGCTGCTACAATCCATGTTATTCTTCATCCTGGGTAAATGGTCTATTGGAAAAATCCCTGGCCCCTGACTAATATTGTATCACTCGTCTATTATTCCGGCCCCTCAAAACCTCAACAAATACCTCTGCTTGTATAATATAAATTAGTAGGGAAAAAAATTCTTCCAGGTTTATGATAACATGGCCATTCCCCAAAGGAAAGAATGCTCATAATATCTCAGGGTGTAAGAGGGAAGGAAGTGCCTTTCTTTTTCTACTGTATCTTTCCTATCAGTAATGAAGCAGGAATACAAGCCGCAAGACAGAGAAGAGAAAGTTCCTCCCGGAAGCATATGTTAGACCTGAAAAGAAAGATGAAACTTGAACCTGTTCCTGGCCCCTTTCCAATCACTGACCTTTCAGGGCTTTCCCATCCTCGACTGTGGAATATATCCAGCTCTCTCCTAGAGAGGAAACTAATAATCTTCTTTTATTAATTTATTTTTTGAAGTCCCTTAAGGGAACTGAAAACACTAGCAAATGGTTAATTCCTACTGAGACTGAAATACCATTTCCATAGTTTGCTAGGCATGATAATATCACCCAGATTTGGTTCTGAATTCATTTGAAGAGAGATGTTTATCTTGTCCCACCCCTTGACGCATGCGCCTGCACACACACATTTCTCCCCTTACAGTGCATGGATAGCCCTATTATTTCTTTCTTAGAGGAGTGAAACAGTACCAATAGGACTCACGAGTTAGAGACTTAAAATTGCCGTGATAATGAAATAATTATGAGAACATTTTCTTTTAACTGGAATTTCCCCATTTCCTTTTTTCTCTTACAGAAAAGAAATCTTGTACAAGTGAATTCATGCAGGCAAAACATGTAAAGATTAAATAAAGTGTTACACCAACTCTAGCGGTCACATAGAAAGCTTCCTTGAAGCTCATATTGCAGCATAACATTTATGAAGTGACTCAAACAGGGACAAACTGCCAGAGAAACAAACCTGAATTTGTAGAGGCCACATCCCAGTGCATGGAGCTATCATTCCACTGGGAAGGCATTCTCAATCCGGTAACCAATTCTCTACCCCCCAAGAGAGGACCTCCATCTTCTAATGTGATTTTTCAGTAAATTTATCAAGTGCCATTTCAATTTAGCTTTCTTTTTTTAAAAAAATATTATATTTATTTGACAGAGAGAAACACAGCCAGAGAGGGAACACAAGCAGGGGGAGTGAGAGAGGGAGAAGCAGGCTTCCCCGAGCAAGGAGCCCGGTGCGGAGCTAGATCCCGGTACTCCGGAATCATGACCTGAGCCGAAGGCAGTCGCCCAACCAACTGAGCCACCCAGGTGCCCCTCAATTTAGCTTTCTTAAATATTGAACCAATTTATTTTGCTTGTTTGTATTTTGTTTTTGTTTCCCTTCTTGGACTAAAAGGCAAATGACTGCCATTTTGTGCGTATGAGTCCGTCACTCTGAAGTTTATGTTTAAGGTGACTTTCAATTTTTCTAGATGAAATAGTCAGAGGCATACTCTGGTGCTTAACAATCCCAGTATTATAACTTCTACATTTCCTGTTCTGCAATAGGTAGAAATAGCCTACAGAAGGTCATCATGAGAATAGTCACTGCTGAAGTCAACAGAGCCAATGGAAAAGTTATGCTTTCTGATTTGAAGAGTTGGATTTTTTTTTCTTTTAGATCCCCTGGGTCATGAAGCTCATTCACTGCTATCTGCTCAAGAAACATAGAGGTTATAAAATGTTGGAAATCTAGATTCCTGTGGAAGAAACTTATGGAAGGTGAACACAAGAAGCCATTCAATTCTCTAGGCCTTGATAATTTAACACATCAGATGGTACCTGACTCATTGTTCCATAGAGAAAGAAACCCTTCCTTGTCCCTGGACAGTTCTGTCACTCCCGATCTCAGCTCTGTAGCTACAACAGATCACATGGGACACCGGGTGTTTTCCTCTGAGGGAACTTAGAATTAGAAGGCAGAACTCACAGAGGAAGTGTGTTTAAAAATATTTCAACCCAGTGATGCTGTTCTTTCATGGAAAACCTGAGATAGTGTATCAGCAAAGTGAGGAGAAAGATTCCACATTATTTCCTATAAATGTTCTCTAAAATAGAAACATGGCTCCAACCCTTGTGTTCTACCATGGAGATCACACACTCCTCACCCAGAGAAGTCTGATTTCTAAGAATAATAAATAAAGTGGTGCCCTTAGGGACAGTGTCTAGTGGCATGAAATGCTCTGGTCTCAAGAGTCAGAGACAACTAAATTCAAACTTCTGCTACTCTGCTTATGCTATATTCTATCTCTGATCTTGGACTGATAACTCAATCTCTCTAAGTCTCTCCTCCTCTGAAACATTTATAGGGCAATAAGTTGGAAGGTAAGTTATGAGATGAAAATGAGCTAATACAGAAAAGAAAGTTTCCTTCTTCTAGTGCCTGCCATTCCTTAGTAGGTCCTCAATAATAAATGTTCCGTCTTCACCCTCTTGAACATGTTCCTTCTCATTTCTTTTTTTTATATATTATTTTATTTTTTTCAGTGTTCCAAGATTCATTGTTTATGCCTCACACCCAGTGCTCCATGCAATACATGCCCTCAATACCCACCACCAGGCTCTCCCATCCCCCACCCCCTCCCATCCAAGACCCTCAGTTTGTTTCTGAGTCCAAAGTCTCTCATGTTTCATTTCCCTCCCCGAATTACCCTACTTCCCATTTCCTTTCCTTCTCCTACTGTCCTCTGTATTACTTCTTATGCACTGCAAGTAAGTGAAACCATGTGATACTTGACTTTCTCTACTTGGCTTATTTCACTCAGCATAATCTCTTCCAATCGAGTCCATGTTGCTAGAAAAGTTGGATAGTCATCCTTTCTGATGGAGGCGTAATATTCTATTTCTTTTTTTTTTTTTAATTAAGGCTTGTGCATTAATTGTAACTCAGAGGTTTTCTGGACCCTAACTCATGTGAAAATGTAACCCCTTTGTCAACAGTCTGCTTCCCAGAATGCCATGCTCTTCCCGGAGTGTCTAACTATAGTAGAGGTCTGAAGTTAGGACATTCTCCCAAGGAGAGATTAAACACTGCCTTCATTATGGCAGCTGGGAGGCCGCATTATTGCTCTTCCAAGAGAGAGAGATTTATGGCTGTACTTAATGAATGCTAATAGTTTTCTTATCAGTGGGTAGCAATACAAACATTTTTGTGTATGGTAAGGTTAAAGTAAACCTTCAGAGTAGCTTTACAAAACTTGAAAGCTAGTGATTAGTTCTTGACAAGCCTGGCTAATAACAGGAGCTCCTGGAAGGCTATATAGGTCTCGCTTAGCCAGAATACATTATTCTTCAGTGTTTTACGATTTCACATCTGTCCTCTCAGAACTGGGCTGTCACATAAATGCATGCAGCTTTTGTGCTTTTCTTAAACCTCAAGGCAGTTGTACTCTAACCAATGTAATCTGGTTGCCGAGTAAAGGGAAGCCAAAAAAGCTTTCCTAATCAGTTTGCTTTGTAAATAGATTCAGATTCAACTAACATTTTTTTTTTTTTGGCCACTTACTATTTATGGAGAATGTTGTTAGACTCTTTCATATGTCTATGTCATTTAATCTTTCTAGTACCTCTTTAAGATTTGGCTTCTGAGAAAACTGGAACTTTGAGAGGGTGTATGAGTTGTCCAAGGTCATGTTTTCAAATCTGTATTTGAGTCCAAGTCCAATGCATTTAGCCCAAGCTATTCACAGTATATTTCAAGGGCAGTCAGTCCTCTCCTTCAAGCCATCCATGATGAGCAGGGCATACTAAAATGAGCCTGATGAACTCAACTTTAAACATTTCTAAAAGTTGATGGCTTCTAAGAGCCTATATTCTTCAGGTTTCTAAAAATGAAAGAGTGTGTGTCTCAAAGCTAAAAATGAGTGTTTCTAGATTGATAAACAATAAAGTAAATTTATACAAACTATATACTGACATAGATTTTAAATAATATTCTCTGACATGTAATTAGAATAATAGCAGCTCAACAAAATAATTACATCTAATAGTTAGCTTCAGTCTTGTTTAGTTGCTCTGACACCTCCTACAGAGGTTATGATTCAACCCAATAAAATCAGATATTTCATGTCAAAAAAAAGCCATTACTCCAAAAATCACCCAGAGCTTAATTCACTCCAAATATTACATCCCCTCCCCCCACTTCAAAAAAAATAGGGGAAAATACCATACTGGTATGAAGAATTTTAGCTCTTGTTTTTAAAAAGGTTTCCACTTCTAGAAATGGTCTAACTTCAGGGAAGCTACTCAGCTTCTCTAAACAAAGTTTCCTTTATATATTTAAAATTAGAATGATGGCATCTACTTCCTAAGAATCCTGGAAGAACATTGGTCAGTTTCTGGTTTATGGGCTGAAAAGTCTCTGCCAACAACACACAACGGATGATTTTTCCTTTTTTTGCAAAGAGACAAATGAAATCAACAAATCATGACTAATTTCTATTACATTAAAGTGATAGTCACACCAGGAACTGTTGCGCATATTCCCAGAAGATAAATTCCCCACCTCCTAACAAAAGGAACATGCAATCCCTGCTTAGTGCTTAATGTTATTACTTAGTGATCAAGGGGTCTGTGGATTGACTTCCCAGGGGTAAGGGTGAAGAAGCCCCAAAGCCTCAAGGCTGCCAATCATATCTGTATCCAGGGAGGTAATAAAGAGAGATCAGAATACCTCATGAGGGAGCAGTCAACTAGTACGGACAAAACTCTGTGTCTACACTCCCTGCCCCCCAAAGATCAGGTGGTCTGAAACTGCTTGGATGTTTGAAAAAGAACAAATCTCACAAGCATGATGGCTGAAATCAGTGTGGGTGAAATATGAATATTGTTTAATCCCATTTTGTGTAGTAGATAACAAAGGATCCCAAGAAAAAATACTTTGACTTGTCTAGATTCTTAATGGAGTTCTGAAATATCTGCTTTACTGCTTATTTTAAAATAGAAAGAATATAAGAATCATCCATAATCATGGCCTAAACTGAAAACAGAAGCATGAGCAAAGTTCCCAATTCAGTGTAAACCCATAATTAGGTATTAAGGGAAATGTAACTGCATTCCACTTCTTAGAAGGGGTGAGTGAGCACGTCTTAGCACGGCTAAGTACCATCTAAACCACCAACCATTCTTGTTAAAAGTGGCTCTTACCATGCAAGTCCTTCACAGGAAGTGGGGTTTAGGTTGCTTGCACCTAACCCAGCAGATCCAATACCAACTGTGACATGATCTGGATGGATCCATGGAAGAGCTAGACTCTGTGGCTGCAACTGCATTTCTCCTTGTGACCACCAGGGGTCTCAGCTGTGACCTCTGCAACTTCTAGCTCAAAAAAAAACCACAAAACAAAACAGCCCTAAACCCTCAGCTATTCTTAGGGCAACAGGGGGGCCGGGGAGGATTGGACAGGACCATCTGACTTATCGAATTACTTTCGTCTCAGTATTTCTAACAGACCCAAATATAGGGCCACGTGGCTTTTCATGACCACATGCCAAGATCATCAATGTCTATTTGTGCTGCTGAACATATATCCACCAATAAAACCTTGCCTTGGGGAATCCTAGTAATTGTCAAGGCTGCCTCCAACTGACTTTGTCACTTTAAATAGATCTCTCACCTTTTTTGTGTGTGTGCTGTTGTTAGAAGCAGTTTGGTGAAATTCGTAGGACAGGTAAGGCGTCCAAGAATATAATCTGCCCTCCAAAACAACAGATTTAGGGGGAAAAAAAAATGTAGCTTCTGCTGGCAGATGAGTCAAGGTATCAGCTCCATCCATTAGGAAAAGTTCGTGTTTTGAAATCCTCCTATTCTTTTTTAAATCATAAATCATATGAAGCTGTCACATCTTGAACTCAATTCCACTCCCAGTCTTTTCCCCTAATGAATCAACCGCTGTGTTATTCTTAGAGGTGGAGTCATTTTGGAAATGGAGGAATGTTACCCTCGTACGTGTCATGAGTTTGTCAAACTTCTCAAAGTCTCTGGGAATGAGGATGGCAGACACATTAAACTCAAGGCAAATATAGAAACTCTACAATAAAGTTGAGTTGCCAATCTTTCACCTTCATAATCTGCCAAAACTCGAATTCTGGAAGCCAGAAATACGAAGGACACTGCAATGAGAAATTCTTCACTTGCTGCAAGAGAAACTTTGGCTGTAGTGCCACTATCTCACTCCAGTCCTTAACCACCAGCCCCCCCCCCCCCACTCTCTGCTGCCTTCTCTTACCCAACTTAAACCTCAGGAAAACAATTCAGGGTCAGCAGAATATGCTTGGGGTGAGATTGCCCAATTTGCTGAAGCCTCTAAAGCAGAAATTGTGTCCAGATTAGAATCTCCACCGCTGATTCTCCATCTCACTGTCAAGGTGCTTCCTGTCTTTGTCCAGCTGCACTCACGGAGCCCCTTGGAAGAGGGCAGCTTCTTGAGGCTGTAGAAGGCAGATAAACGCCTGTTGTTTTACACAGGTACGGCGGGGGTGGGGGGGTGGGGTGGTGTAAACCTCTTTGCACTGCACAAAGGCAGCCTGATAATAACAAATTGCTTGTCAACCAGGAGAGATACTTAGTTATTAATGGAAATAATAACAGATTATATCAGCTTCTCACACTATAATCAAAAGGAAAATCAAAGGGATCTAATATTACAAACAGTTACCAGTGAAGGCATGCTAATGAGATAAGAACCACTTTTATCCCCCCTTCCCAAATGCACCAGTGGAATGATTACTGATAATAAATGACATCATTTAAACTTGGGCAATATTTTTAATACCCAAAGTCCAGCCACACCCTTGTGGCTTTTTCCTGTAGATAAAATTGTTTTCAATGTTAAAAGAAAAAAAAGATTTAATTGCATTCTGCTTGTGTAACAGGGACACAGGATTTTGAACCCTCTAACCGATCTTAGCTGGTTCGGGCTAAACGCCCATTGCCTTAGGTTGTGACTGCACTGAGCTGCAACTGCATTTCTCCTTATGACCACCAGGGGTCTCATTTCGGGTTTTAATAATCTGGCCAAGAGCCAGAGCCTGATTCATCACCTTTTTTGACTTGTCATTTAGTGGAATATGGCTATAGCAGCTGAGTACTTATCTTCTTTATCCAACCTCCAGCACCATTTAGTCAGCCCTTTGTTTATTTGAAACAATGTACAAATATGAGTGTGCACTAACCCATTCTCAGGAGGTACACAGATGTTTCTGTCACCTCTCCTCCTATGGGGAAAATGACAAATGAGATCATTGACCTGGAGTCATTTTATCTTGAAAGAATTTTGATTTGAAGTTTAACACTCAAATTATTGAATCTGCATTCTAAAACAAGCACATGATATCTCAGTGATAATCTGTATGTTTTGCCAAGGATATTTAATAATCCCGGTTTTCTTTATGCAAAAATCAAAACAAAACAAAACAAAACAAAAACAAAAACCAAGGGTAAGAATTCCTAACATAGGTGGAAAATAGGTAAGAACTTCAGTCATCGAATCTCAAAGTGAAGACCATATACTGATCTTTCCTTTCAACAAATAAAAGAAACTGAAACCCAGAAAGGTTGAAGTCAGAAGCCATGGATTTTAGCCCTTGGCTGCCTCCTTTGTCTATTTTACAAACTTGGAAATACAGTAAAGACATTCAATCTCAAAAATATTAATTTGTTAAAATGTAGGAATAATAATGCATATCTTTCCTTCATCAGAGTATAAAGACAGACTAAAAGGTTTCCCCTTGTAAACCATAGAACATGCTATGTAAGTATGTAGCACCATTGTATACCCATCATGATAGTAACCATGTTTCAAAATGTGTTATTTTTACTTTGAATAAAAGGTAGGGTAAGAGAAAACCATAAATACTCTGGAACACAGACACAAAAGGATTCTCAATGAGGAACAAAATCAGAACAGAGGAAAGTAATCTCAGTGGAGAAGAAAAACAGATGGCAGCAAAGGTGAAAGTTACTCTTCCAGGCAGAGTTCCAGGGATGCTCCAAGATCTACTCTGGCAGGTGCAGGGGAGCATGACTGGGCTCTGGGTCAGAAAAAGATTAATTATAAAGATGACGTTATATGAAACATTTGGGCCACCTTCCCTCCCTTCTCCTTCTCCTTCCCCCTCAATCTCTGTCGGTGGAGTGAGATAAAAGCAACAATCCATTTGACCCAGAGAATAGGCTGGATATACCAAAAGAGCATGGGAACCTGTTCAAGGACCAATCCAGAGTAATTTGAGAATCAAAATAAGTAATTATTAAAACGCATTATGTAATATATTGGATAAAGTAGGAATGCATGAACCCACATGGGTATAAATAAAGTCTTACCATACAGCACTCTACCATAGAGCAAAATGTCAAACAATATTAAGGGATAAATAAAAATACTTACCAGTCAGCATTAGAGGGAAAAACACCTTGCAGACACCCATCTAAAGCATGTGGCAAAACTTAATATCACCGGTAATGAGACACGTGGCCACTGAGCATCTTCTGATGCCCGAAGGGAACCAGCTCACTATCCTGGTATTTCTACTGTGAAGGAATATTCCAAAGTGAAATAAGCATTGATGAGTCATTCAAATAGGGTTGGGAAGGATCTTGAGGAAGGAGGGCCTATGTTCATCTCCTGTTTCAATTTTCCCAAGGACCTGAACTATTTGTTGACTTTCATCAGTCGTGAGTCATCAATTGCCATTGGACCACCTGCTGGAACATATCCTTCTCTTTTAGACTAAAATAGAGATAACGTAACACCTGAGAGCTAAATAGCCCGCCCTGGATTAAGCAGTCAGTTGAACTGCCAGCAAAGATCACGATTCTTCCAAAACAATTTGTATGACCTTGTGGCTTTTGCTTTTATAAGCCTGTACTCCTCAACTACCTCAGAAGCACACTTTCCATTTCAGTGGACTCTGTCTCTAGCACTGCAAACTCCTAAAACCCCAAGTAAGTGCTCTTGGTGTCTTTACAGCTGGTAATCTTGGGGGTCAACACTATGAAAATTATATAACCAGAATCTGATCATGAGCAACTTCACACAAACCTAAATTAAGAGATGTTCTGTAAACAAATGACCTGCACTATTCAAAAAGGCCAAGGTTGGGCGCCTGGGTGGCTCAGTGGGTTAAAGCCTCTGCCTTTGGCTCAGGTTGTGATCTCGGGATCTTGGGATCAAGGCCCGAATTGGACTCTGTGCTCAGCAGGGAGCCTGCTTCCTCTCTGTCTCTGCCTGCCTCTCTGCCTACTTGTGATCTCTCTTTCTGTCAAATAAATAAATAATTTTTTTTTTTAAAAAAAGGTCAAGGTCATAGGAAATAAACAAAAGACTGAAAATATTTTCCAAATGGAAGTCTATCAAGTACATTGGACAACTAACAAGGTCATAGGATTTTGGATAGAATCATCAACCTATTAAGGGTATTTTGGGGACAAAGAAAAATTTGAACAAGTCTTTGAATTAGAAGGTAGTATTATCTCAATGATAATTTTTCTGATTTTGAGAGTTAGACTGTGGCTTTCCTTGTTTTAAGGATGTGCACACTGAAATGCCAAGAAGTAATGAAGTGCCATATCGGCAGCTTACTCCCATATGGTCAGGAATTTTTTAAAAACCAATATGTATAAGTAGAGTGATAAGACAAATATGACAGTATGTGAACACTGGTGTGTCTGGGTATTAAGAACTGAATTGTGTCCTTCCAAATATAATATGTTGAAGGTCTAACCCCCAGTATCTCAGAATGTGGTTATATTTAGAGATAGGGCCTTTGAAGATGTAATTAAGGTTAAATAAGGTCATATGGGTGGGCCCTAACCCAGCATGATTTGTGTCCATATAAGAAGAGGAAATGTGAATACATATAAATACACCAGGGAGGTGTGTGCGGAAGAAAAACTATGTGAGGATACCTGGAGAAGGTACCAAACCTGCCTACACTTGAGACAGGACTTCAGCCTCCAGAACTATGAGAAAATAAATTTCTACTATTTAAGCTACCTATTCCGTGGTTTTTATTATACCAGCCCTAGCCGACGAATTCATTACATGTAGAGGACACAGACATGGGTCATGCCATTCTTGCAACTTTTTAAAGAGTTTGAAATTCCTTCTCAATCTCAAAATAAAAATCTGAAAATTAAAAAAAGAACCCATTTCTATATATTCTAACATATAAACAAAAATATTCAAGGAGTATCGTTAAAGTTTAAAAATGCAAGTCATGGGCGCCTGGGTGGCTCAGAGGGTTAAGCCTCTGCCTTGGCTCAAGTCGTGATCTCGGGGTCCTGGCATTGAGTCCCTCTTCGGGCTCTCTGCTCAGCATGGAGTCTGCTTCTCCCTCTTTCTCTGCTTGCCTCTCTGCCTATCTGTGATCTCTCTCTGTCAAATAAATAAATAAAAACTTAAAAAATACAAATAAAAATAAAAAATAAAAATGCAGGGCACAGAAACAATTTGACTCAATTATTTGTTAGGACATAAAAATGATATGTGAGGGGCGCCTGGGTGGCTCAGTTGGTTAAGCGACTGCCTTCGGCTCAGGTCATGATCCCGGAGACCCGGCATCAAGCCCCACATTAGGTTCCCTGCTTGGCGGGAAGCCTGCTTCTCCCTCTCTCACTCCCCCTGCTTATGTTCCCTCTCTAGCTGTGTTTCTGTCTGTCAAATAAATAAATAAAATCTTAAAAAAAATGATATGTGATGTGAATATTCACATAGAAAATACCTGAATATACCCACAGCACAGTATAAAACAATGATTGCTTCTTTCAAATGGAGTTAAATGTGACAGAAAAGGGGGCACTGATGTTAGACCTTACATGATTTGGTAGTTTTCAAATTTTTCTTTTATAAAGAAAATGTGTGTGTTACTTAAAAATATGGATAATAAAATAGTCAAAAAAATAATTTCTGTATGAAGGTTAGCAGTCCAGAATAAAACCCTTCTTTATCCTGGTGTTCAAGGTAAAGATTGGCACAACCAGCCTTCCTTCTTTCTGTCCAAAAGCTCTAACATGCTAGCTAGAAAACACAAAACACAGTCTGCCCACATTCATGAAGTCATGGGGCACATAGCAACACCTATATTATTTGATATATTAAATATATAGTTATATAGTTACTTATAGTTATATACAGTATATTTTAACATGTCTCTGAAGTTAATAATATATAGTTATCAACTTCAGAGATAGTTTTTAAAACTATATTACAAATATGGTTCCTGGTTGGGTCAGTCAGTAGAGTGCGTGACTGGATCTCAGGGCCATGAGTTCAAGCCCCACGTTGGGCTAAAAGCTTACTTAAAAATAATAATAGTAATGATAATAATGATAGTTTTAAAAATGTATATCCGTAATATAAGAACGAGTACTGTGAAAAAGGAACATTAGAGAAAAATAGTAAAGTGTTGAAAATGTGAGCTATGATTGCTTAAATTAAAAACAAAATAATCAGCAGAAGAGCAGGAAGTTAAAGAAAAATCTCCATGATGGAAACATAAAGGGAGAGCCAATATTAAAAAGAAGATGGCAAATATGAAAAGAATTTAAGAAACGTGGAAGGGTCAGTGTGGTATCTTCAAAGTCTAAGAAGTATTCAAGAAAAAGAGGAAAAAGGAAGTAGGCA
Source organism: Spilogale gracilis (assembly GCA_004023965.1). NCBI lineage: Eukaryota > Metazoa > Chordata > Mammalia > Carnivora > Mephitidae > Spilogale > Spilogale gracilis. The sequence continues at coordinate 74,453 of PITA01001326.1, forward strand.
GGCAGAGGCAAACACACAGAGAGAGAATAATGAACAGTCAGTAACATAGAGGAATGATGTGAATCAACATAAAAGTAGAAAATAATTTCCAAGACTGGAAAAAAGACCTCAATTTTCAATCATTCTAATCACTTTAATTTTATATTGAATTATTTTTAAATGAGCCATAATATGGGCAGTGTGACAGACCATCACTATGGAGTCCAGCATTCTTCTCTAAAATAAGAACACTTTTCAACATGGCCAAAAATGTATTTCCCCTCAGAGTTAATCATTTCTTCACATAATCTAATACCACAGCAAAACAAACATTTCCCAGTTGTTCCAACATATCAATATGTATAGACGGTCAGTTCCCATTTTTCGGAGTATCTATGTTCAATGAAGTCACCAGGAACACTGGGAGTGGCGAATCCTGAAATAATGCTCTTATTGGAGAGTCTGGCCACATTTACCTTAACCAAAACACCATTTGCATGATATGGTTTTATCTCCCAGTCCTTGTAAAACAAGTGGTCCTGTTAGCATTACAAACCTGCTTTTCTGGAGCGCCTAGGTGGTTCAGAGGGTCAAGCGTCTGCCTTGGCTCAGGTCATGATCCCAGGGTGCTGGAGTCCAGCTCCATATGGGGCTCCTTGTTGAACAGGGAGCCCGCTACTCCCTCTCCCTCTGCCTGCCGCTCCCCCTGCTCATATACTCTCTCTCTCTCACTTTCTCTCTCTGTCAAATAAATAAAATATAAAAACAAAAAACAAAAACAGAAACAAACCACAAAAAACCCTGCATCTCTACCTAACCCTTTGGCTTTAAAACACTTAGCAGTTATTTTTAAAAATTCTTCAGCAACCTCCTTATCGTGAAAACTTTCTCTCCCACAAGTTTAGCGTTTTTACACCACATTATCTTTTTTTTCTTATTTTATGTTTTCAATGTTCCAAGATTCATTGTTTATGCCCCACATCCAGTGCTCCATGCAATACATGCCCTCAGTACCCACCACCAGGCTCTCCCATCCCCTCACTCCCTCCCCTCCAAGACCCTGAGTTTGTTTCTGAGTCCAAAGTCTCTCATGTTTCATTTCCCTCCCTGAATTACCCTACTTCCCATTTCCTTTCCTTCTCCTACTGTCCTCTGTATTACCCCTTATGCACCACAAGTAAGTGAAACCATGTGATACCTGATTTTCTCTACTTGGCTTATTTCACTCAGCATAATCTCTTCCAGTCCAGTCCATGTTGCTACAAAAGTTGGATATTCATCCTTTCTGATGGAGGCGTAGTATTCCATTGTATATATGTACCACATCTTCTTTATCCATTCATCTGTTGATGGGCACCTTGGCTCTTTCCACAGTTTGGCGATTGTGTCCATTGCTGCAATGAACATTGGGGTACATATGGCTTTTCTTTTCACTACATCTGTATCCTTGTTTTACAAGGACTGGGAGATAAAACCATGTAATGCAAATACCAAATAGTGCAATTGCAGAGTCATGGGTAACTCTATTTTTAATTTTTTAAGGAATCTCCACACTGTTTTCCAAAGTGGCTGCACCAACTTGCATTCCCACCAACAGTATAAGAAGATTCCTCTTTCTCCGCAGCCTCTCCAACACTTGTTGTTTCCTGTCCTGTTAATTTTGGCCATTCTGACTGGTTTAAGGTGGTATCTCAATGTGGTTTTGATTTGAATTTCCCTGATAGCTAGTGATGATGAACATTTTTTTCATGTGTTTCATAGCCATTTGTATATCTTCTATGAAGAAGTGCCTCTTCATGTCTCTTGCCCATTTTTTAATGTGATCATCTTCTTTTTGGGTGTTGAGTTTGAGTAGTTCTTTATAGATCTTGGATACCAACCCTTTGTCTGTAGTGTCATTTGCAAATATCCTTTCCCATTCTGTGGGCTGCCTCTTTGTTTTGTTGACTGTTTCCTTTGCTATGAAGAAGCTTTTTACTTTGTTGAAGTCCCAAAAGTTCATTTCCACTTTTGTCTCCTTTTCCTTTGGAGACGTGTCTTGAAAGAAGTTGCTGTGGCCGATGTCAAAGAGGTTACTGCCTATGTTCTCTTCCAGGATTTTGATGGATTCCTGCCTCACGTTGAGGTCTTTCATCCATCTCAAGCTTGTCTTTGTGTGTGGTGTAAGAGAATGGTCTAGTTTCATTCTATACATAGCTGTCCAATTTTTCCAGCACCATTTATTGAAGAGACTGTTTTTTTTTCCACTGGCTATTTTTTCCTGCTTTGTCAAAGATGATTCGACCATAGATTTGTGGGTCCATATCTGGACTCTCTACTCTGTTCCATTGGTCTATGTGTCTGTTTTTGTGCTAGTACCATGCTGTCTTGGTGATCACAGCTTTGTAATAAAGCCTGAAGGTGGGTAACGTGATGCCCCCAGCTTTGTTTTTGTTCTTCAATAATTCCTTAGTGATTCAGGGTCTTTTTTTTGGTTCTATATAAATTTTAGGATTGTTTGTTCCAAAGCTTTGAAAAATGTTGGTGGAATTTTGATCGGAATGGCATTAAAAGTATAGATTGCTATTGGCAGTATAGACATTTTAACAATGTTTATTCTTCTAATCCATGAGCATGGAATGCTCTTCCATCTTTTTGTGTCTTCTTCAATTTCTTTCATGAGTGTTCTGTAGTTCCTTGAGTACAGATCCTTGACTTCTTTGGTTAGATTTATTCCTAGGTATCTTAAGGTTTTTGGTGATATAGTAAATGAAATCGTTTCTCTGATTTCCCTTTCTATATTTTCATTGTTAGTGTATAAGAATGCAACTGATTTCTGTGCATTGACTTTGTATCCTGCCACATTCCTGAATTGTTGTATGAGTTCTAGTAGTTTGGAGGTAGAGTCTTTTGAGTTTTCCACATAGAGTATCATGTCATCTGCAAAGTCAGAGACTAGCAAATCAATCAGTGTGATAAAACAAATCAATAAGAGAAGAGAGGGTGCCTGGGTGGCTCAGTGGGTTAAGCCTCTGCCTTCAGCTCAAGTAATGATCTCAGGGTCCTGGGATCGAGGCCAGCATTGGGCTCTCTGCTCAGCAGGGAGCCTGCTTCCTCCTCTCTCTCTTTGCCTGCCTCTCTGCCTACTTGTGATCTCTCTCTGTGTCAAATAAATAAAATCTTAAAAAAAAAAGAGAGAGAAGAGAGAAGAACCACATGGTACTCTCAACTGATGCAGAAAAGGCATTTGAAAAAATACAACATCTGCTCCTGATTAATGCTCTTCAAAGTATAGGGATAGAGGGAACATTCCTCAACCTCAAAAAAAAATCTGTCTCTGAAAAACTCACAGTGAATATCATTCTCAATGGGGAAAAACTGACAACCTTCCTTCTGAGATCAGGAACAAGACAAGGATGCCCACTCTCACCACTATTGTTCAACATAGTGTTAGAAATCCTAGCAACAGCAATCAGACAACAGTAAGAAATGAAAGATATTCAAATTAGCAAAGAAGAAGTCAAACCACATTATCTTTTGAAAGGTGCTAGCCAAGCCACTCTAGCCCAGAAGGCTTAACATTTTCCTGACCCTGGGTAAGGTGACTATGAATTTCTTTCTATGAATGCTGCACACTACACACTTTTCTTGTTTTGTTTTGTTTTCATCTGTCATCATCTCACGAAGCCACAGATTTAATCACTTGCCCATCTTTTTTTACCGCTTCATCCCACACTATAGTTGCTACCATAGTACTTTTCAGGGCAGACCCCTGGACTGATCTGCAAATTGCCTCTTCCTCTTTTGGATGTCCCATATTCTTATTCATTAATATTGAACTCATAATAATGGTATTGCACCTTATGCCTGAATGAAACTCATCTGATATATATTTTTATTTATATATATATATTTTTTTTATTTTATTATTTTTTTTCCCTCTGTAAATCATCACAGCCTTCTGTCACTTAACACTAGGCAGTGTGCAGCAGCGCCCCTAGAGGCCATTTTCAACAGCAAAACTACACCCACAGAGCCAAAGAACACAAACCTGTAAAAAACACCATATTAAATACACAGCAAAAAGGACGGTTGTTAATGCTAAGAGAGCTTAAAGCAGAAAGCAGAGCATTTTGCCTTGTTTGGCTTCAGATGGGAAGATGTATGTCGGACCACTCAAATTTGTTGCTGTTCTGTATATGTTCACAGATAAAGAAGAACGGGTCCCAATAAGAATTTGAGGGCTTACAAATAAATGGTTGGCAAATAGGTGAATTTGCAAATATGGAATCTGCAAAAAAATGGGGATCAGCTTTGTGTGCGCGTGTGTGGGTATGAACATATATTTATATATACATGGTTTTCAAACCACTTTGACTAAAGCTTCCATATGGAATGATGCTGAGTACTTGAACTCTAAGGTTTAAATGCTATTGGAGAGTATTTACCTTTTTACAACTTAAGTGATAATAATATATGCGATTATAACATTTACATAAATATAATATTCTGAATGCCATTTATTGGCTTTAATATTAAAATCAACTTACCAGCAATACACAGAGTGTATTGTTACAAAACAATACACATTTATGGTATAAATGTTATAGAATAGACAGTGTACGTTTTCACAGAAATAGGGCAGGGTGAGAGAGTCAGTTGGGAAAAAGGTTAGGGGATCAACAGTTTCATTTAGCATAATTAGGAGTCAAAATAATTATATCAGTTAATAGATCAAGAAATATAAGCCAAATTACATTAGAATAGAGTCTTTCATTTTCATCACAATTGGTTTAGGGGACCTAACTAATTGTCCATCTGAAATAATTAACTATGCTAAATAAAAATATACTTAAAATATCATTAAATATATCAATGAGTGGGCAAGAACATAAATACTTAGGGGCCAAAGACTAAGTGAAAACAAGAATCTTACAGAGATTACCAAAGCATAAAGCCAGCTTTAGTCCTTAAGGGTGTTTGTTAAAACAGGCTATTATATTCAAAGCCTGGCAAGGCACAGGCGAAAGGTATATTGCCCATGGCCAAGGAGAATGGGGTATATCAAAAATCTGGGGGTTGAGCCCAGACAGTTTGGGTTTTGCTATAGCACATACAATTTTTAAGGGTGCTTTTAAGAAAAAGAATACAACATTACAATGCGAGGTTCGTTCTGCTCAAATAAGGGGACTCTAAGCTACAATTTATTAGATTGTTAGAACTGTTCCCTCTGGCTTCCTACTAAAAAGTTTGGGAGAATTAAAAATAAACCTTCAGGGGGCTTCCATGACAAACCATATTTTCTTAGTAAGTCATACTATCCAACTAGCCTCTTTAATGGTATGAAAGGTTGAGAAAAAAGAAATCAGTCCTTGTGCAAAAAGGAAAACTATGAAAGTACCCACAATGAGGTCTCCCACATAAAATCCTGTTTTCCCTAAAAAAATAAATAAATAAAATTAAATTAAATAAATCACTATAATTCCGGAAAATACAAGTTTAAGACTCGAGCTATAATATACAATATAGATGAAACTTGAGTACAGTTTACTAAGTGAAAGTAATTAATAAATCATTAAAGGGTGCATCCCATATGATTCCATGTATGTGAGATACTTAACATAGTCAAATTCATAGACACAGAGAGTACAACGGCGGTTGCCAGGGGCTGGAAGGAGGCGGGAATAGGAACTTACCCTGTCATGTATGCAAAGCTGCACTTTCAAGAGATCAAAACAATTCTGGCAATGGACAATAATAATAGATGTACAAGAACATGAATGCAACTAGTGCCACAAAATTGTATACTTACAAGTAGTTACGATGGTCAACCTTATGTTATGTGAACTTTACCACAATCAAAATTTAGAAACAGAAATTGAAACCAGAGAATGGCTCAAGACAGCAACATAGGAAAATCCTGGACTCACTTTTCAGGAACTCACCTGAACTCACCTCCCAAGAACACCTGGGGTCTACAGTCAACCATGTTACAATTTTCTCTGGAGAAACCTAAAGCCTAGCTGAGGGATGATTACACATCAGGTCCATGAAAAACAGAGCAAAACACATCAAAGCAGATAGGAAAGGCTAAGACACCACCTCACCATAACTCCTCCTAGCACAGCATCTACAACCAAGAGGGAACTCAAAACCTAGAACTTCTCCTTCGGAAGTGAAGGTTTGAACCCCATGTTAGGCACCCAAACTTTTAAGGCCTGCACCTGAAAGGCAAGCTTTCAAAACATCTAATTTTGAAAACAATAGGGCCCTTGTGCTGAGACCCACAAGACAGTAGGGATCTGAGAGCCGGTTCTTAAAGAGTCTGTGTGTTTAGACTCCCCTCCCCCCTCACCTCCCCACCCAAGGTTCAGCTCAAAGGCAGCTGATGGCATCCCCAAGGAAAGTGAAGGGGGCTCAGCTGATTCTATTAGAAGCTCAGCCTGAAGGCCAGGCATCTCCTTCAGCACATGTCTAGGAGTCTGCTGAAACAGTCTCCAGGGATGAGATCCACCGCTGCCATCTCTCTGCTCTTCCTTTGCTGGGCTCTGGAAGGGGCTTTTACACACACCTGCTAGCCCGATTTTTGTGGCCACTGCCAAGAGGCCCCCTCTTGATCACCTGAGTCTGTAGCTTGTGTTCCGGCTCCTGTGAGGCTGTAGCAATTGCACCCCCAGAAAGACACTCAGACTCCTGGCTTAGGTCCCAGTTTTTGCAGTTGCTGCCAGGGAACATTTCCCTACCTCCTAGGTCTAATGGCTCATAAGGATTATGCTCACTCCTGAGTTCCACAGGATGGTTGTCACTGGAGAAAGAGTTTTCAAATAGCTACTACCCCCAGAGCACTGCAAGAGGCAACAGGCCCAGGAGCTCATTCTTTCTGTGAAAGAGGCCTATTACCTGAATTTCAGGGCTGCAAGCCCGCGGGGTAGGCTTCTGATCACACATCTAGAGGCAGACCCTAAATAACCCTTTGTGGATTTCTGGGAGAGTGGAGGTGATCTTCCTGCCCTGCATCTGTCCCACCCCCAGAGTACCGGTGGCCCTTAGAGGGGTGTGCTATGTGCATGGGGCACCCTGTCTTCATATCTGGGGCTGCCATTTTTGCAGCTGTAGCTTGGGGAATGTGTCTTGATTGCCTGGCTGTGGTGGCCAGGAGGGCTTGTGCTTTGGGGTCCCACGGGACTGTGGCAATTGAGAAGACAGTTCTCGGCAGGCTACTGCATAAACAGTAGATAGAGGCATGCACCTGTTCTCTCTGAGAAGGTTTTGCTTGCCCTCGTGTGTCAGCCTGACGCAGGATTCAGATGGGGCACATATCACACAGCTTAGAGAGCCGTCCTCCGGGACTGTAGGCTGTGGACCCCATCTTGGTGCTCTCCCTCTGCCTTGCTCCAGCACAACTGTATCTACCAGAAAAGACCTTACACACTTGTCTGGGGGGCCGTAATTTTTGCACCTTCCACCCAGGGGCACCTCCAGCTTACCGGGCTCTGGTGGCCAGTGGGGTACCATGGAGTCCCATAGGTCTGGAAATATTTGCATATGTTTAAAAGCTAGTACCTGAGACTCTGGCTTCCAGTCAGCTTGGATCTTGCTGCTGAGATCATTCCCTCTGGGACCCCATCAGCCCTTGGCACAAACTTAACTACTGGGAGCTATTAAAAATATAATAGACTGCTTGAATGGGCACAAAGTTTGAGAGAAACCAAGTCCTACGTCTGGGCTGAGAACAAGGTTCACCTCTGAGGGGCACCTCGGGGGCTCAGTCATTAAGGATCTGCCTTCGGCTCAGGTCATGATCCTGGAGTCCCGGGATCGAGCCCCGCATCAGGCTCCCTGCCAGGTGGGATGCCTGCTTCTCCCTCTCCCACTCCCCTTGCTTTTGTTCCCTCTCTCGCTCTCTCTCTCTCTCTCTGATAAATAAATAAACTCTATTTTTTTAAAGATTTTATTTATTTATTTGACAAAAAGAAGCACAGCGAGAGAGGGAACACAAGCAGGGGGAGTGAGAAAGGGAGAAGCAGGCTTCCCGCCGCCGAGCAGGGAACCCGATGTGGGACTTGATCCCAGGTCTCCGGGATCATGACCTGAGCCAAAGGCAGTCGCTTAACCAACTGAGCCACCCAGGTGCCCCAAATAAACTCTTAAAAAAAAAAAGATTCACCTCCTACATAAGGCCACTCCTTCAAGACTGGAGGAGTTGGTTGTCTCATGTACTATGTGGAAACCAACACAGACTCAAGAAAAATGAAGAAATGGAAGAATAAGTTCCAAATAGAAGAACAAACCACCTCAGGGGAAAGAGAAACCTTAATAACATAAAGATAAATTATGTACCTGATAAAGAATACTCTACCTGACAAAGTTGTCCTTTAGAATTGAAGACAAAGAAAGAGGCTTTGAGATATGCAAAGGCTGAAGGTGTTTATTGCCACTACACTGGCCTTAGAAGAAATGTCATAGGGACTTCTTGAGGCTGAAACAAAATGATGCTAAGTAGTAAAAAGAAAATATGAAAATATAAATCAAAATGGCAAAGATAAATACATACTTCATTTCAGAATATTCAAATGTTGTAATTATGAGGGTGAATCACTGATAAATCTAGTATGAAAGTTAAAAGACAAAAACAGTAAAAGTAGCTATAGCTACAACAGTTTGTTAAAGGATATACAAGATAAAAATGTAAATTGTGACATCAAGAACAGGGGCAGGGAGACTAAAATTAAAGAGCTTTAGCATGCATTAGAATATAAGTTGCTATGAGCTTGAAACAGAGTGTTTTTAATGTAAGATGTTTTGTTTAAGCCTCCTCTGATAACCACAAAGTAAACAACGATGATAGATAGATAAGAGATAAAGAAGAAGTCTAAGCATACCACTACAGAAATTCATCAAATCACAAAGAGACAAAGAGAAGATAAAAGGAGCAAAGGAATTATAAAAAGCCAGAAAACAATGTAGGAAAATGGCAATAGTAAGTCTATAGCTATCATTAATTACTTTTAAGTGTTACTGTACTAAATACTCCAGTTCATAGACACAGTGGCTGAATGGATGTAAAAACAGGATCCAACTCCCTGTTGCCTACAAGAGACTCACTTTGGTTTGAAAGACATATACAGACCTAAAGTGAAGGACTGGAAAAAGGCACTCCATGCACATGGAAACCAAAAGAAAGCAGAGGTGCCCATACTTAGAATGGAAAAAAACAGACTTTAAGCTAAAGACTATACTAAAAGACAAGGAAGGTCATTATATAATGAAAACAAGTTTCAGTGCAATGGGAAGGCATAACATTATCAATGTCTATGCCCCCCAACATAGGAACACCTAAATTTATAAAGTAAATATTAACACTCCTAAAAGGAGAAGTAGACAATAACACACAACAGCAGGGGACCCAACTTTTCACAGTGAATATGTCTGCCATCCAGACAAAAAAATTAACAAAATCACATTAGACTTAAGCCACATGTTAAACCAGATGGACTTAACAGACATTTACATGTTACTTCCAATAGCAGCAGAATACATTCTTCTCAAGTGCACATGAAATACCCTCTAGGATATATCATAAGTTAAGCTATAAAACCAGTGTTAATAAATTTAAGAGGATTAAAAACACATCAAGCCTCTTTTCTGACCACACTGGCATAAAAGTAGAAGTCAATTACATGGAGAAAATTGGAAAATTCACAAATATGTGGAAAATATACAACATGCTACTGAACAGCCAAAGGATCAAAATTAAAACAGGAAAAAAATCTTGAAACAAATGCAAATGGAAATACAACATATAAAACTTATTTAATACAACAAAAACAATTCTAAGAAAGTTTACAATGGTAAATGTTAACACTAAGAAAAAAAAAAGAGCTCCAGCAAATAATCCATGTCTGAAATTCAAGGAACTAAAAAAGAGAAACCCCAAGTCAGTAGAAGAAAAGGAATAAACAAAGATCATAGTGGAAATAAGTGAAAGACAGTCTGAAAGACAATTGAAAAGATCAATCAATGAGTCAGATGTTGTGTTTCTGGTTTTTTGGTATTTTTGTCTTTTGGTTTTAAAATGATAAATGCAATAGGAAAACTTTCAAATAGACCTTAAAAAAAAAAAAAGAGAGAGGAGTCAAAATTACAAATAGAGAGAAGGCATTACAGTCAATACCACAGCAATATAAGGGATATAGGAGCCTACTATAAACAATTATTACCAACAATTTAGAAACCTAGAAGAAATAGATAAATTCCTGTAAACATAAAACTTACCAAGACTGAATCATGAATAAACAGAAAATCCGAACAAAGCAATTACTACTAAGAAGATTGAATCAGCAATCAAAAGCCTTCCAAAAGAGAAAAGTCAAGGACCATATGGCTTCACTAGTGAATTCTACCAAATGTTTAAAGAATAATTAATTCTAATCCTTCTCAAACTCTTCCAAAAACTAAAAGAGAAGGGAACACTTCCAAACCCATTTTATGAGACCAGCATTACCCTGATGAAAAGAAAATCACAGGCCAATACTTTTGTTGAACATAGATGCAAAAATCCTCAACAAAATATTAGCAAACCAAATTCAACAATACATTAAAAGAGAGGTGCCCCTTCATCATCACTAGCTATCAGGGAAATTCAAATCAAAACCACATTGAGATACCACTTTACACCAGTCAGAATGGCCAAAATTAACAAGACAGGAAACAAGTGTTGGAGAGGCTACGGAGAAAGGGGAACCCTCTTACACTGTTGATGGGAATGCAAGTTGGTGCAGCTTCTTTGGAAAACAGTGTGGAGATTTCTTGAAAAATTAAAAATAGAGCTACCCTATGACCCTGCAATTGCACTACTGGGTATTTACCCCAAAGATACAGAAGTATTGAAAAGAAGGGCCATATGTACTCCAATGTTCATAGCAGCAATGGCCACAGTCACCAAACTGTGGAAAGAGCCAAGGTGCCCTTCAACAGATGAATGGATAAAGAAGATGTGGTACATATGTACAATGGATTATAATGCCTCCATCAGAAAGGATGAATATCCAACTATAGTAGCAACATGGACCGGATTGGAAGAGATTATGCTGAGTGAAATAAGCCAAGAAGAGAAAGTCAAGTATCGCATGGTTTCACTTACTTGTGGAGCATCAGGAGTAATATAGAGGACAGTAGGAGAAGGAAAGGAAATGCAAAGTGGCAAATTGGGGAGGGAGACGAAACATAAGAGACTTTGGACTCAGAAACAAACTGAGGGTCTTGGAGGAGGGAGGGGAGGATGGGTGTGTCCGGTGGTGGGTATTGAGGGCACCTATTGCATGGAGCCCTGGATGTGGGGCATAAACAATGAATCTTGGAACACTGAAAAATTAAAAATAAAAAAAAATTAAAAAGAGGGATGCCTTAGGATACCTGGGTGACTCAGTCAGTTAAGCATCTGCCTTCAGCTCATGTCCTGATCCCAAGGTCCTAGGATAGAGTCCCACATTGGGCTCCTTGCTCAGCAGGAATTCTTCTCCTCCCTCTACCTGCCACTCCCCTGCTTGTGCACCCTCTCTCTCTGACAAATAAATAAACAAAATCTTAAAAAAAAAAAAGAAAGAAAAATGAGGGGTGCTTGGGTGGCTCAGTTGGTTGACTATCCAGCTCTTGCTTTTCACTCAGGTCATGATCTCATGTGTTGTGGGATCGAGCCCTGCATCAGGATCCATGCTTGTGGGGGGCAGGGGAGGGTCAACATAGTGATTCTCTCCCTTTGCCCCTCCCTCTTCTCTCTCTCTAAAATAAATAAATAAATCTCTGAAAAGAACATTAAAAGTATCATACACCATGATCAAGTAGGATTTATTCCAAGGATTCAAGGATGACTCAACATTCACAAATTAACCAAAATACCACATTAATAAAATAAAGGCTAAAACTCATATAATAATTTCAAAAGCTGCAGAAAAAATTGATAACCCTAATACCCATTCATGACAACAACTCTTAAAAAGTCAGTATTGATAAACCTTCCTTCACATAATAAAAGCTATATATGACAAGACCACAGCTCACATCATATTCAATGATGAAGAGATAAAAGCTTTTCCTCCAATATCAGGGAGAAGACAAAGAAGCCCATTCTCACCACTTTTACTCAATGTAGTACTGGAAGACCAGCCACAGCAAGTAGGCAGGAAAAAGAAATCAAAGGCACTCAAACTGAAACAGAAGTATAACTGTCTATTTGCAGATGACATGGTTTTATATATGAAAACCCTAGACTCCACCAAAAAACTGTTAAAACTACTAAATGAATTTACTAAAGTTGCAGTTTCAAAAATCAATATACAAAAATCAGTTGTGCTTTTGTATTTTAAAAACAAACTATCAGAAAGAGAAAATTAACATTCCCACTTACAGTTGCCTCAAAAAATGAAATATTTAACAATAAAATTAACAAAGTAGGTGGAAGATCTGTCCACTGAAAATCAGAAGACATTGATGAAAGAAATCAGGGGAGATACACATAAATGGAAAGTTATTCCATGCTCATGGATTTGAAGAGTTAATATTGTTAGAATATCCATACTACCCAATGTCACCTACAGACTTAATGAAATCTTATCAAAACTCAAATGGCATTGTTCATATGACACAGAATCCTAAAATTTGTATGGAATCACAACACACCCCAAATATCCAAAACAATCTTGGAAAAAGAACAAATCTGGAAGCTTCATGTTTCCTTCTTTCAAGCTATATTATAAAACTCAAACTATAGTAATCAAAATAGCATGGTATTGACATAAAAAAAGTGACACAAATCAATGGAACAGAATAGAGAGCCCAGAAACAAACCTATGTGTATATTTGTTTGCAACAAAGGAGCCAAGGATATACAGTGGGGAATGATAATCTTTTCAATAAATGGTGTTGGGAAAACTGGACAGCAACACTCAAAAGAATGAAACTGGACTACAATCTTATACCATATACAAAAACCAACTAAAATGGATTAAAGATTTGGCATTAAGGTTTCAAACCATAAAACTCCCAGAAGGAAACATTAGAAGTTAGCTCCTTGACGTTGGTTTTGGCAATTATTTTTGTTTTTGGCTCTTTTGTTACAGCTATTTTTGATATAACACCAAAAGCAAACGCAAAAAAGCAAAAATAAATAAGACCACAATATGCTAAAAAGCTTCTTCACAGCAAAGAAAAGGATCAAAAAATTGAACAAGCAACCTATGGAATGGGAGAATATATGTACAAATCATATCTGACAAAATGTTAATACCCAAAATATATAAGAAATTCATATACCTCAATAACAAAAAGCAAACAATAGAAATTAAAAATGCATGGAGAAACTGAAAATACATTTTTCTGCACTGGGTGTTATATGCAACTAATGAATCATTGAACACTACATCAAAAAATAATGTATTATATGTTGGCAAATCAAACATAATAAAAAAATTTTTTGCCAAAAACAATGTACAAGTGTTCAACACATAATGCAAAAATGCCTGACATCAGTAGTCATTAGGCAAATGCAATTCAAAACCATTGTGACACATCACTTCACATCTGTTAGAATGATTATCAACAAAAAGATGAAAAAACAATGTTGGTTGGCAAGGATGTGGAAAATAGGGAACCCTTGTGCACTAATTGTAGGAATATAAATCGGTGCGACCACTATGAAAAACAATATGGATGTTTCCCAAAATATTTAAAATATAACTACCATGTGATCCAACATGGATCCAGCATATACACCCAGACCTCACTCCTGGGTATCTATCCAAAGAAATTGAAAACAGGATATTAAGGAGATATCTGAACCCCCTATGTTCACTGTAGAATTACTTCCAGTCGCCAACATATGGAAACCACCTATGTGTGTCCATCAACAGCTGAATGGATAAATAAGTTGTGGTATATACAGCCCTTTTCTAGTGTGTGTGTGTGTGTGTGTGTGTGTGTGTGTGTGTGTGTGTGTGTGTGTGATGGAGTATTATTCAGGCAAGAGAAAGAAAGAAATCCTGCCATTTGCAAAAATATGGATGCATCTTAAGGGCATTTTGCTAAATAAAATAAGCCAAACAGAGATAGATGATAGAATTCAACATGATTAACACTTACAAATAGGAACTTAAAAAATGTCAAACTCTCAAAGACAGCTACATAAAAGTGGTCACCAGGGGATGGGGCTATGGCAGAAATAGAGAGAGGTTTGTAAAAGATATGAAATGTCAGCTATAAGATGAATAAGTTCTGAGAAGCCATGGAGACTAGAGTTAGTTACACTGAATTATATAATTTTAATTTGCAGAAAGAGTAGAACTTACATTTCTGACCAAAAAATAAAAAGATAAATATGACATGTGATGGACGTATTGATTGACTAGACGGTGGGTGTATATCACAGTGTATATACACATCAAATGCACACTTTACATATCTTCCAGTTTTATTTGTCAATGATATCTCAATAAAGTTGAGAAAAAGAAATTCTATTGAATAGAAAAAACTGAAAGAATTATAGCAACAGGTAATTGCTTAGGTGGATCTCAGAGACAAAGACAAAGCAACCAACGCAAGCTGTAGAGAAATACCATCAATGTAAGTCTATGTATGCAAAGGCAACAGCAAGACAGAAGTTATGTTATTTAGTAAGACAAATATTTGGTAGGATTATAAACCAAGCAGAGGAATGATAAATGTATAAGGCAGAATAGTAGTTACTTATGAAGAGACAGAATAGAGAGTGGGGTCAGGAATGGACATGAAGGATATCTAGAAGTCATACATTTATTTGATATATTTTCATGCATTTTCCTTAGGCTTCATTCAGCATTCAATAAAGAAAAGTTTATAATAAAACATGTGAAAGTGGGAATTAAGAAAAAAAATTAAGTTTAATAACTAAAATTAGAAAAAGAGGGGCACTTGGGTGGCTCAATCATTAAGCGTCTGCCTTCAGCTCAGGTCACGATCCCAGAGTGTTAGGATCGAGCCCCCCAGAGGGAAGCCTGTTTCTCCCTCTCTCACTCACTCTACTTGTGTTCCCTCTCTTGCTGTGTTTCTCTCTATCAAATAAATCAATAAAATCGTTAACAACTAATTTAAAAATGGAGGAATAAAGACTCTGTTGATGACCTGATGACAAATTCTAGAACCAAACAGAGAAGGAGTTAACAGTGATTAACTCAGGCACCTGGATGGCTCAGTTGGTTGGGCGACTGCCTTGGGCTCAGGTCATGATCCCGGAGACGTGGGATCGAGCCCCACATCGGGCTGCCTGCTCACAGGAAGCCTGCTTCTCCCTCTCTCGGTCCCTCTGCTTGTGTTCCCTCTCTGGCTGTGTTTCTCTCTGTCAAATAAATAAATAAAAAATCTTAAAAAAAAAAAACAGTGATTAACGCAGTGGTATTAAACTAGGCTGGAGAAATTGGGACAGGAGAATTTTCCTTTCATTGTATATGTATTATTTTTAAAGCATGTTCATATTTTAAATTGCATGTATCTATATACATATGTACACATTTGCACACAGGAACACACACACACACCCCCATATATATACACACACATATATATTTGTAAAGATTTTATCATTGTTAAAAGGACAAAAGTCAAGGAAGTATCTCTGCAAATGCTCAGATTTAAAGTGATCTTACATATTGAATATTCATGTTAAATCTTAAACTTTCAGTAATTAAATCTTTACCAGATAAAACCTCAACAGAGTTTTTTCCCTATATAAACTCTCAGCCTACTGCATTGTTCTGTTTTTCCTTCTGTTTTAAAAATATTTTATTTATTTGAGAGATAGACAGCTGGAGAATATCAGAAGAAAAAGGAGAGAATCTCAAGCAGACTCCCTGCTGAGTGCAAAGCCTACTGTAAGGCTCGATCTTAGGACCCCAAGATCATGACCTGAGCGGAAATCAAGAGTCAGATGCTTAACTGACTGAGCCACCCAGCTGCTCTCTGTTTATCCTTCTTGACATGAATCCCCTTTTTTCCTGCCCGAAGGCTTCTTCCCCAGATCCCCATCTCTGCATCACCAAAACCTAACAGTCCTTCAAGGCACGAGTCAAATGTTAACATCATCCATCTCAGCCCCCCTGCTGCATGGCACCTTGGGGAAACAGTCCCTCCTTCCAAGTCGCTGTCTTCGTCTTCTACCCCCGAATCAAAACCAAATCAGAACATATGTATGTTAAGGTTTCATCTTGGTTATCAGATGTTAAACTACTTCGAGACTGTGATGACTGATTTTTTGTGTCCACTTGACTAGGTCCCTGGGTGCCTAGATATTTGGCTAAACGTGATTTCTGGATGTGTCAGGGAAAGGGTTTCCAGAGGAGGCTAGTGTCCGAATCTGGGGCCTCAGTAAAGCAAGTGGCCCTCCTCGGGATGTGTGCTCCTGTCATCTACTCCACTGAGGGCCTGCAGAGACCAAAGGTGGAGGAAGGAAGAACCTGGGCTCTCTTTGCCTAACTGCTTCAAGTGGGGAGGTGGTCTTCTGCCCTAGGAAGGGGTTGTGCACCATCAGTACTCTGGTTCTCAGGCCCCTGAACTCAGCTGAACTCCACCACTTCTTCCCTGGGTCATCACCTGGGACTCCTCAGTCTCCACTCCTTCTCCCTCTCCTTCACCTTCCCCCTCCCTTAGGCCCTCCCCCACTCCCTCTTCTTCCCCCTCTCTCCTCCTCCCTGACTCCCTCCCTCTTCCACTCTCTCCCTCTCCCCTACTCCTCTCCCTCACTCACGGCTTTCATAGGAACATTTCCATAGGTAGGAAATGTTTAATGACTCTTTTCCTACCAGAAAAAATCAGGAAGGTTGAATAAATGAAAAAGAATGTTACCTGAGCAAAGCAATCTGTGGCTGGCCTTTTCTTGGATGACTAACCAGGTTTCTGTATGATTTTTCCTTTGATGGCAATATCCAGTTTACTGTTTTTTAAACAGTACTTACCTCATAGATAAAAAAAAATGTACAACAGAGTTCTCTTTCTTTAGAATTATTTTAAGGTACTTTCCTACAATTTCAGACAGGAATGCTTATATGTGAACAAACAAACAATGCGGTCAGTAAAAGAAAATATGGTGCCAGCTATTTTCAAAAGAAAGAAAAGTTACTTCTCATTTTTGAAAACAGGCTACAAAGAGAATTCCCAAATATCTATTTCTTCAAGCATCAAAAAGATATTATGTAACACATTTTGATAATTCACATCCATGTACAGATGCTGTAATATCTTCACTCTTACAACAAAAAAAGAGAGTTTCCCTGTACATCTTCATCTGGTCCTTGCCACTGGTCGCCTGTGCCCAGGGAAAGTACGATGGCCGCTTTCCCCTCTCTCTTCGGTGCGCTCCCCTCAGCACTCACCCCACCCCTCCACAGGATCAGTCCCATCTAGTCACCGAGGACCCCAGCTGCATGAACACGGTGGTCACTTCTGGGTTGCCCCTTGCCTCCCTGACCAGTCAGCAGCCTTTGACACAACCGGTGACCTCCAACTCAGAGAACTCCTTCATTTTGCTTCTAGAACCATCCTCTCACTTAGTTGTTCTACAGAGCAGTCTCCCCCATCTCACTCTCTGCAGCCTCTAACCTAGAGGCCCTCAGAGCTCATCCTACATTTCTTCTTCATTCCCAGGAACACCCAGTGATCTACTGTCTCATCAGCTTTGGGGAAGGGGGACTTTTATACCGCTTTGCAAATGGTGTAATTTGGGGCTTTTGTTTTGGAGAGCATACATCTGTCAGCGGGCCACTGGAGAAAGACAGTGAGGTGAGGGAGTCTCCTGGGGGTGCACCTTCCCTGACTGAAGACCACAGACCCAGCCACGTGGCACTCTTCACACAGCTGCCCTCTGTAGGTTGTAGCAAGTGCTTCTCTCCCTCGTTTCTTTGGGTCTAAGGGAGATTTTAGCCCATGCCGCCGCTAGCGTTGATGTAATGCACACCCAGCCCACACTTTGCTAATACCCTACCTTAAATACTTTCTGCATTACTCTACACTCTCTTCACCTTACCCAGTCTGGACATGCTAGAGTGCTGAGTGAGTCCTCTATGTGGGGCTGTAGGTACTTCCTTTTCAGGGCTGTATAATATTTCCCTCCTATGCAGACTCCAAAATTAATAATTAATAATACTTAACCATTAATTGCTGATGTCAAGGAACACTTTGTTTTCCTTTTGTTTTTCAATTGTGAATAATGCTGCTGTATTATTCTTGTATATTCCCGTACACAAAGTTTTCTCTAACATACGCATCTGATATGCAATTGCTAGATTATAAGATATATATAATCATTTTTTCAAGATTAGTGATTCAAATTGCCTTTCAAGTAGTTGTAACTACTTCCCATTCCACCAGCAGAGTAACAGATTCCATATTTCTCAGCGAAGTCACCACTACCAGAACTGGGAGACTTGTATTTTCAGTGAATATTTGATTTCAAAAGGAAGCCTCATTATAATTTTAATCTGTATCTCCTTATTTTACTAATGCAGTTAGACAATTTTTTATACCTATACTGACTATTTGACTTTGCATCTCCTAAGAATAGCCTTTTATATTCTTAGCTCACTTTCCTATTGGGCTGCTTGCCTTTTAAAAAATTTACTGGGAGAAATTATTTACAAGCTCTAGATATGAACCATTTGTCACTGACATCTGTGGCAAATATTTTCTCCTAGCTTTTGACTTGCCTTTTCACTCTCTTTATGGTATCTCTTGATGAAAAGAAGGGCTTACTTTTTTTTTTAATTTAATTTTATTTTTTTAGTGTTCCAAGAGTCATTGTTTATACCCCACATCCAGTGCTCCGTGCAATATGTGCCCTCAAGAAGGGCTTACTTTTAATGTAGTTCATTCATCATTTTTTTTAAGTTTAGTGTTTTGAGGAATTGTTTACAATACCCTATCTACATTCCATCATGGAAATATCATCTTGTATTTGTATTCTAAGTTTTTATAGCCTTGCCTTTCACATTGTAGTTGTTGATTCACCTGGGTTAAGAAATAATAATAATTAAATATTCCATCTCTGGATGTAATCTCATCAAATTATAAGTTCTGGATCATGATCTCTGCTATATTTTAGGTTTTCATATAAGTATGGGTCTGTTTTTCTGTTTTCTTACATTGGCTAACTTATCTGTGATTCTTAATAGCTCATGATAAATTGTAGGGGGGGAAACCACATTTTTCAGAATTAGGCCTTGGCACTTTATTTGTCAAGTAAATTATAGAATCACCTTGTAGGTTTCACAAAAATCTTAATGGTTTTTTGGTTGGAATTGAATTTAATCTTTGGGCATTTTGGGGTAAAGTGATTTTTTATGATATTTATTCTTTCTATTTATCAATGCTCTCTCTCTCCTTTAATATCTTTCATTAAGGGGCGCTTGGATGGCTCAGCTGGTTGGGCAACTGCCTTCGGCTCAGGTCATGATCCCAGGGACCCAGGATTGAGCCCCACGTCGGGCTCCCTGCTCGGTCGGAAGCCTGCTTCTCCCTCTCTCACTCCTCCTGCTTGTGTTCCCTTTCTGGCTGTGTTTCTCTGTCAAATAAATAAAATATATTTTAAAAAATCTTTCATTAATATTTATAATTTCTTATACCACAATAATCTCAGACATATTTATTAGATTTATTCTTAGGATCCTTACCTTTTTATTTCCCTTTTAAAAAAATATTGTATTTCTTTATTTGAGAGAGAGAAATTGAGTGAGAGAGAGCATAAAACAGGAGGAGGTCAGAGGGAGAAACAGACTCCCCGCGGCGCTGGAAGCCTGATGCGGGACTGGATCCCAGGACTCCAGGATCATGACCTGAGCTGAAGGCAGTGGCTTAACCAACTAAGCCACCCAGGTGCTCCATTTATTGCTTTTTAAATTTTTTTTTCTAATGTAAAATATATATGCATTATTTCGCTATTAAACATAGATGTCAAAATTACAAAATATTATTTTATTAACTCAAATTATTTGTCTTCTATGTTTTTGTTTTGCTTTGCTTTACTTTCCTTTGAGGACAGTCACAACATCTGTAAATAATGGCAGTTTTTCTCTTCATTCTAATTTTTAACTTTTTTTAAAAAGATTTTATTTATTTGAGAGAGAGAGAACACAAGCACGGAGAGGCAGAGGGACAGGGAGAAGCAGGTTTCCCACTGAACAGGAAGCCTGATGCAGGATTTGATCCTAGGACACCAGGACCATGACCCGAGCCAAAGGCAGATGCTTAACCAATTGAGCCACTGAGGTGACCCTAATTTTTAACTTTTTAAATGATTTTTTAAAATTTAGAACCATTTTTATACTGTTAAATAAAAGTGATAACATTGGGAACTCTTGACCTTCTTTCTGTACTTTAAGAGAATTCTTTCCATGTTTCACCCCTGAATGCAATTAATTTTGTTAAAAAATCTAAAATGAATATTTTTAATCAATTAGGTCTCAGTTGCTTTTTTAAAAACATCATGAATTAATGTTGATTTTATCTTATGTTCTTTCTTCATCTTTTGAAATCATCAAGCAGTTTCTCTACTATCACATATGAATATGGTAAATTATATTGATAGAGTATATCTGAATTTGAGTTAGTATTACATTATCATATAAACCCAGATTTGCTAAAATTTTGTTGATGATTTTTGAATCTATGTTACTGAATGAGATTGGTGGTACGGTTTTTTGTTTGTTTGTTATTTTCATGGTGCCTTCTGGTTTTAAAATCTATCTCAGGAATAAATGTTCTCCTATTGCCTGCTCTTTAGAGAAGTTGAAAATGATTAAAATATCTGTCTTTCTTCTTTTTTTTTTTAAGATTCTATTTATTTATTTGAAAGAGAGAGAGAGAAAGAGAGAGAGAGCATGCACAGGAGTGAGGAGGGGCAGGAGGAGGGGAAGAAACAGACTCCCCACTGGACAGGGATCCTGACACGGGGCTCAGTCCCAGGATTCTAACATCATGACCGAAGGCAGATGCTTAACCCATTTTTGTTGTTTTTAATACTGATCAATTTATTTGTATTCACATATTTTATTTAGTCTTATTTTGGTAATTCTCCAACAAGAATTTTCCCATTTTACCCACACTTTCTATTTTTTGCACTACGTCTGCATGGTATTATTTATTTTTAACCTCTGCTGCATCTGCCCTTATGGATCTTTTTATTTATTTTCTTTCCCAAATTTCTGCTGATGGTCATTGTATCTCCTTTCTTTTCTTTTTCTTTTTCTTCTTCTTCTTTTTTTTTTTTTTATCAGTTCTATTGGACATTTGTCTGCTTTATTCGACTTTGCAAGGAACCCAGTTATGGGTGTATAAGTGTATGTATTTTATCCTTATTTTTAATTTTACGAATTTCTGTTTTTAACGTTAATTTTACCATTTTTATTTCTTTGGTTCTATCACATATTGTTATATATCTCTATCCTCTTAAGGTTAACCCTTTGTACAATACATTTTAGACTTTTTCTTTTCTAATATGAATATTTAAAGTATTTATTTCTAGTTACCATCCTGAAGAAATATCTATATTTTATAGGTAGGATTTTTATAATCAATTTGTTCAGTGTTTCCAGTTTCCCAAATCATTCCTATTTCAAATCATGAATTACTTTTTGAATATCTACAGATATTCAATTCTGTATTTTTGAAGTTCTCTCCTTATCACAGATATCTAAATTACAAGATGGATAAATATTGCATTTTATCTGATAATTATTCTTTAATTTTAAAAAATGCTCTATACCTACCTGGGAAGAAAGTACAGTCATCAGTCATTGGATGCGATCTTCCATACAAATTTTTTTCACATATTCTCTATCCTTCCTACTTTTGGTTTGTTCAGTTTATTGATTACTGAGAAAGGTATGTTAAAATCTTTGAACCATGCTCATTTTACCACTTCCTCCTGGCAATTCAGTCAAGTGTTATTTTGAAGTTCTAACTATGCTATTGTATATAAGTTTAGAATTTTCGTGATGAACTTAAACTTTAATTAGTATAAGTCTGTTTAAAGTAATGCTTTTTGCTACAAACTCTTTTGTTTGATATTTATATAGCAGGGACATCTTTCTATATCATTAGTATTTTCCTATATGACTTTTTTCTGTTTCTTTTTATGTTTAACATATATGGGAGCTTAACATTGTGACATGTGACTCTTGTCTGTAACTGGATTTTATTTTTTAAAGATTTTATTTATTTACTTTATTTATTTATTTTTAAAGATTTTATTTATTTGACAGAGAGAAACACAGCCAGAGAGGGAACACAAGCAGGGAGAGTGAGAGAGGGAGAAGCAGGCTTCCCGCCGAGCAGGGAGCCAGACATGGGGCTCGATTCCGGGTCTCCGGGATCATGACCTGAGCTGAAGGCAGTCGCTTAACCAACTGAGCCATCCAGGCGCCCCACTAAAGATTTTATTTATTTATTTTAGAGAGAGTGACAGACAGAGATAGTGAGAGAGAGTATAAGCAGGAAGGAGAGGAAGAAGTATCCTCTCCACTGAGCAGGTAGCCCAACACTGGACTCCTTCCCAGGAACCTGGGATCATGACCTGAGCCTAGGCAGACAGATGTTTAAACAACTGAGTCAACCAGTTGCCCCATGTAACTGGATTTTTTAAACAAGTCTAACAATCATTGCCTTTTAACTGAAGAGTTATGCTTCTATACCTTAATGTGATTTCAAATAGATTTCAAATAATTTTCCCCCTCTGTTTTTGTTCTGTATATTTTTACTTATTTTTCTGTTTTTTTCTTTCCCTTAATTTTCATCTGATGGAACGTGTGTGTGTGGGGGGGTATTTTTGTTTTACGGTTTTTTGTTTTGTTTTGTTTTGTTTTTGCTGGTTTGGAAATTACATCCTTGACTCTTACTTTTTTAGATGTTACACTAAAAATTTTAACAGACATATTTGCCTAAACCAAATATGTATTTTTCTCTCCAGTACATTAGTTTTATTTTATCCTGTAATTGCAATGTAATTATTATTTTGTACATCAATGTATGCGTTCACTATTTCCTTACTTACCATTCTGTTTGCATCTGTACCTTCCTTCTATAATCTTATTTCTTTTTTCTGAAGTAAAATTCTTAAAGTCTTTAAAGTCAGCTCTTGACAAATTCTCTGTTTTTATCTCAAAATATCTTTACTCGCCTTATTTTTCTCCCAGGACTTTGAAGATAATATCTCATTCTTTTGTGGCTCCCACTGTCACCAGGAAAGTGTCAGCCATCAGTATATTCTTATCTCTTTGGGGAAAACCTGGTTTTTCTTACAAATGCATTTTGGATTTATTTCTAAGATTTACTTTTCTGTATTTTCACATTAATCCACTAGGAGTGGGTTTCTGTACAGCCCTTTAGCCTGTGATCCATTAGTCTTCCTAAATCAAAAGATCTATATTTTTCATCAATTATGGAAAATTATCTGTCATGTTCTCTTCAGATATTTTTCATTTTTTGTAATTATTTCCTAATACTTTAGTGCCCTATCCTCTATGTCTCAACTTCTCTTTCATATCCCCTTGTTTCCTCTCTATGTTATATTTTGAATTATTTCTTTTGCTCCATATTCTAGTTTACTAATTCACTAGTTTCAGTAAATTTTTATTTCAGTAATTACATTTTCCTCTCGAGTTTTTATATTTGGTTATCAAGTATGCTGTTTTAACAGTCCATTGTTCTTTTAATAAAACATATTTTAATAGTTGTTATTTCATTAATATATGTATGTATTTTATAACTGTCTTTTTTTTTTAAAGGCTTTATTTACTTGAAAGAGAGAAACACAGCCAGAGAAGGAACACAAGCAAGGGGAGTGAGAGAGGGAGAAGCAGGCTTCCCGCTGAGCAGGGAGCCCGATGTGGGACTCAATCCCGGGTCTCCGGGATCATGACCTGAGCTGAAGGCAGTCGCTTAACCAACTGAGCCACCCAGGCGCCCCTATAACTGTCTTTTAAACTACTTTATAAATATCTGTTTTACAAATAGTCTTGCACATCTGATTTTGTGTCCTGTTATTTTTGTTTGTTTGTTTTAAGCTTCTATATTTAAATAGACTCTACAGCCAGTGTAGGACTCAAACTCACAACCCTGAGATCAAGTGTTGCATGCTGTACTGACCGAGCCAGCGGGTCAGCCCCGTGCCACCTTTTTTTTTTTTTTTTTTTTTAAGATTTTATTTGAGAGAGAGAGCATGATCATGAGCAGAAAGTAGGAGCAGGAGGAAGGGGCAGTGGAAGAAAAAGAACCAGACTCTCCACTGAGCAGGGAGCCCAGTGTGGGGTTCTCAATCCCAGGACCCTGAGATCATAATCTGATTTTCTTACTATAGCCCCCTTTCTAGAGCTTAATTTATTTGAAAACTTGAAGCCTATATTTAAAGAAGTTTCTCTAGGGATGATTTTTCTTTATTTCTCCCAAAAAAGAGGCTATTCACAATCCAGAATGATTTCAGGTTAATGATTTCAGGTTTTAAGTTTTTAGAATTCTGGAACTGACTTCCGTAAAAGCTGGCAGCTAGAAATTCTTAGACCATCCCATCCCATCCTTTCAGTTGCTGCCTTCTATCCTCATCTAGGACCAAAACAGAAAGGCATCTTCACCACCTCCCTCTACTGGTCAGGTTTATATTTGCACCTACTGTGGGTGAAACACAGAGTTCCCGTCAGAGTTCCCGTCAGAGTTCCTGTA
This sequence comes from Spilogale gracilis, assembly GCA_004023965.1. Classification (NCBI taxonomy): domain Eukaryota; kingdom Metazoa; phylum Chordata; class Mammalia; order Carnivora; family Mephitidae; genus Spilogale; species Spilogale gracilis. The sequence goes on from PITA01001326.1 coordinate 99,140, forward strand.
AACTCAGCTTTTGCAGGTTTGTCTCCAGTTCATTGTGCATGTGGCCCATTAAACCCAAAGCTCTAAGTGACCAGCAATTGCAAGACGCACTCAGAATACACACTGGCTAAAGCGGTAGCTTACTTCCTTGAATTTCTATTTGAAAATGCAATGATGCCTCCTAAAATTTCCCTCTAAGCATACAAACACATGCACACTCACACACATCGTAATTTTTTTGATGTTTTATCTAGAGAAGTTTTCTCTGAGTATTAACGCATCATACTGCAGGGAGCAGAAATCAGCTATTTGACTCTTCATAGTTTTAAAATCAGAAAGTACAGTTTTAGTATTGCACTAAGATCAGGCTTATAGCATGATTAATGATTTGTGCATTTAAAAATTATTATTATTTTTAAAAGATTTTACTTATTTATTTGACAGAAAGAAACACAGCGAGAGAGGGAACACAAGCAGGGGGAGTGAGAGAGGGAGAAGCAGGCTTCCCGCTGGGCAGGGAGCCATGCAGGGCTCTGCGATCATGATCTGAGCCAAGGGCAAACACTTAATGACTGAGCACCCAGGTATCCCCCCCTTTTTAAAAAAATATTTTATTTATTTATTTGACAGAGAGAGAGAGACAGCCAGAGAGGGAATACAAGCAAGGGAAGTGGGAGAGGGAGAAGCAGGCATCCCATTGAGCAGGGAGCCTGATTTGGGGCTGGATCCCAGGACCCAGGGGTCAAGACCTGAGCCGAAGGCAGATGCTTAACAGACTGAGCCACCCAGGTGCCCCTGGAGGTGATATTTCCTAATATATTATGGAATATCTTTGTTCCTCTAGAGCTGTCAATTCATTGTTAATAGTGATTTTTAGAGAGACATGGTATTTTTAAAGATATGTACAAAAAATAGAAAGATAAACAGAAAAAAGCAACCATTAGTAGGCAAGTAAGATATAGTTTCATCTCAGATGTTTAGATTCATCCTGTTAAACATGTTCTGGGACACAGTCTATGCTCACAAAATGTTTGTAAGCAGTCATGCTTAATTAAGTAGGAGGAGGTCACTGGGTTCCAAGTATAATATGAAAGGATTAAGATATGAATTTTGTTTACTTATTTATTTTTAAGATTTTCTCTATTTATTTGTCAGAGAGAGAGAGCACAAGCACAGCAAATGGCAGCAGAGGGAGAAGTAAGGTCCCCAGGAGCCCAATGCAAGACTCAATCCCAGGACAATGACCCAAGCGTAGGGCAGACGTTTAACTGACTGAGCCACCCAGGTGTCCCTGAATTTTATATATTCTTAAAACAATGGAAATGTGTGGAAAACAATGTATGTTGTTTCTGAAAGACCCACTGCACAGATTAGAGAATGTAGCCAGCTACACATTCTGGGCTTTGGTCCCAGCCAGATCTGGATTGGTTTCACGTGTTAGCTATGTCTGCAGTATTTGGTCCTGGGCAAGTTATTTAACCTTGCTGAGCCTCATGTTTTGTGTTGTACTTTTATTTTAAAAACTTAATTTTTTAGAGCATAAAATTGAGGGGAAAGTACAGAGATTTCTCACATGCTGTCTTCTCCCACATATGCAGAGCCTACCCCCTGTCGACACCCACCCCCACAGCACCATAGTCTGTTACAACTGGTGAACTTGCATTGAAGCATCATTCGAAGTCCATAGTTTACATGAAGGCCGACTCTGAGTGTTGTACTTTCTGTGCGCTTGGACAAACATATAACGCCACGTCACCATCAATATGGTACCATACAGAGTGTTATCACAACCCCTCAAAAATCTTCTGTGTTCCACTTACGCACCTATTCTTCTCTCCCTCTTTCCCAACCCCTGGCAACCACTGAGCTTTTATTTTTTTCTCCACAATTTTTCCTTTTCCAGAAAGTTATATAGTTGCAATCATACATAAGTTGCCTTTTCTGATTGGATTCTTTCAGTTAGTAATACGTATTTTAGTTTTCCTCATGTCTTTCATGGCTTGATAGCCCATTTCTTTTCACCACCAAATAATTTTCCCTTGTACGGATGTGGCACAGTTTATTTACCCATTCATGTACTGAAAGACAAGTTTTGACAAATGTGAATAAAGCTTTTCAAGACATCTCTGGGCAGGTTTTCATGTGGACATAAGTTTTCAACTCCTTTGGATAAATACTAAGATGTACGATGCCTGGATTGTATGCTGGGTATGTTTAGCTTCTTAAGAAACTACCAAACCCTCCTCAAAAGATGTACCTTTTAGCATTACCATCATCAATAAATGAGAATTCCTCTTGTTCTGCATCTTCACCAACATTTGGTCTTATCAATGTTCTGGCAAAAATAGGTGCAGTAGTATTTTACTGTTTTAATTTGCATTTTCCTGATGATATACGATGTTGAACATCTTTCCATATGCTTATTAGTCACCTGTGTATCTTCGGTGAGATGTCTCTTCAAACTTTTGTCTATTTTTTTAAATCAAGATATTTGTTTTCTTGCTGTTAAATTTTGCTTTCGGTTCTCCCCCCCCTTTCTTTTTCTCTCTTCTTTTCTTTCTTTCTTTCTTTCTTTCTTTCTTTCTTTCTTTCTTTCTTTCTTTCTTCCTCTTTCTTTCTTTCTTTCTTTCTTCCTTTCTTTCTCTTTCTTTCTTTCTTTCTTTCTTTCTTTCTTTCTTTCTTTCTTTCTTTCTTTCTTTCTTTTTCTTCCTTCCTTCCTTCCTTCCTACCTTCTTTCCTTCCTTCCTTTCTTTCTTCTTTCTTTCTTTCTTTTGTCTTTTATCAGATATGTCTTTTGCAAATATTTTCTACCAGTCTGTCTTCTATTCTCTTGATAGTGTCTTTTGTGGGGCATAAATTTTTAATTTTAATAAAGTCCAGCTCGTCATTTTTTTTCACGAATCCTGCTTTTATTACATCAAAAAAGTCACTCCCAAACCCATAGTCATCTAGATTTTTTCTTGTATCATTTCCTAAGAAGTCTGTCATTATGCATTTTGTATTTAGGCATGTGATCCATTTTGTGTTAAAATTTGTTAAGGGTGTAAGGTCTGTGTCTAGATTTATTTTGTTTATGTGAGCTATTCAGTTGTTCCAGTATTATTTGTTAGAATGGTTTGGGTTTGTTTGTTTTTCTTCAACTTTGTATTGCCTTTACTCCGATTTCAAAGATTAGTTGAGTACATTTATGCGGATTTATTTCTGGATTTTCTATTGTGTTCCGCTGAACTATTTTCTTATTATTCCACTAATGCCATATTATCTTGATCACTGTACTTTAGAGTAAGTCCTAAAGTCAAGTAGTGGCAGTTTTCCAATTGTGTTTTTTTCTTCTTCTTCAATTTTGTGTTGGTATTCTGGCTCCTTTGCTTCCCCATATAAACTAGAATCAGTTCAATAATATCCCCCAAGTGACTTGCTTGACTTTTGATTAGGATTTCATTGAATCTGTAGATCAAGTTGGGAAGAACTGATCTTTGGCAATACTGAGTTTTCCATGAACATGGAATATCTCTCCATTTATTTAGTTTTTCTTTGATTTCTTTCATCAGAATGTTGTAGTTTTCCTGTCTTGATCTGGTACATATTTTATTTTATTATACTATGTATTTATTTTTTAAGAGCTTTAATGTAAGTGGCTTTGTGATTTTACTTATTTTTAAAATATTTTATTTATTTATTTGAGAGAGGGAGTGAAAGAGAGAGCATGAGCAGGGTGAGGTGCAGAAGAAGCAGGCCCCCTGCTGAGCAGGGAGGCCAATGCCGGGCTCCATCCCAGGGCCCTGGGATCCTGAGGTGTCACCCATGATGACATGAGCCGACGGCAGATGCCTACTGACTGAGCCACGCATGTGCTCCTGGCGTTGTGATTTTAATTTTAAATTCTATTTGCTCATCTTCTGGCTTCAATTTGGTCATCCATAAAACTGTGTTGTTTTATATAAGGTTTCTGTGAAGAGTGCTGTTCATACATGAAAATCGTGCAACATACATGAGTGGCAAAACATAAAACCTTCAGTAAAAAGTGGCTATATTATTAACATCACTGTACTATTATTATTGTTAACATTACTCAGTATTCAATATACCTGCAATTCTCAAGGAGTCAAAACAAATGAGAAATAAGTTTTCCCTGAGTTATACCTGAGAAAAGGAAATGTAAATATTCTCAGCCCCCTGCTTTCTTGAGAAGGGATTTTACCCACTATCTCTTGCATGGTTTACAGAACATTTTCCTTATGCAGACATATTATGTGTCCCCTTCCCATTCATATGATAAGGCCCTAACCCCATTTAAGGAGGTACTTAAGGTTAAATAAGGTCATAAGAACAGGGCCCTTAATCTAATAGGACCATTGTCATCATAATAAGAGGAAAAGATAGCAGAGGTGTACGCATAAAAAAGTCCATGTGAGGATAAAGCCAGAAGTTAGATATTTGAAAGACAAAGAGAGAGGTTTCACTAGAAAACAATCCTCTTGGCACCTTGATTTGTGAGAAAATATATTGGTGTTTTGCTTGTTTGTTTGTTTGTGATATTTTACTATGGCAGCTCTAGCAGACTGATAGGAATTGTGGCATTGACAGTGATTCTAGAAGGAACAGAATCTTAAAGATGAATTTTCTGGCATGGTTCTGGAATTCCTTGAATGCCTGTTTAAGTTAAATCTGAATCATAAAAGCAGAGAATGACAGTCTTTCGACCAAGTCCCAGACTTGAGACAATTTACAGAACCAGAACCCTTTGAATGAAGGGGAGGTTGGGACCCACTGAGGAGGGATCCCTATATATTACCAAAAAATTAATACATCGTTAATCTTCCTCCAAGCCTTCTCCAAAGGAATACACGACCTTTTATCAGGGCAACTGTGCACTGGGGTAAAGGAAATAATCAGACCTTTCAAGAATTGCTGGACCCCAACTTTGAACCTATCCCAAGCCAGTCCTAGAAAGTCTCTGTGGTTCCGAAGTCAGAGTCAGGGCCTAGGGCGGTTAGGTAATCAAGTGAGTGTGGGCTCAGGTCTGTCTCAGAGGGAACGCAGTGGGACCGGACCAGGCCCCCTCCCACCGTGGTTATCTTCCCACTTCCAGAATGCAAAATTGGAATAGCTATCCTCAGGAACTGGCAGAATTCCCACCCTGGTTCCTGATTTCTGGAGTGAAGACTGTGGTGTGGCAAAGAACAAGTAGGAACCATGCGGCTACGTCTACGTGGACAAACAGTAAACCCAAAGCCATGCGGTCTTCTTGGAGGGACTGCAGAGATCAGTACCAGCATCAGGCTGGAGAGATGCCGCGGTGGTGGTTTCTACTGCATCCCTACTCGACTCCTCTATATCACCTGTGCTAAAGGCAGGCTCTCAGAGAGAATGGCAGTAGATGATTATAAGCTTACGCAGGTAGTGACTCCAATTGCAGATGCTGTTACCAAATGTGGTTTGATTGCTTGAGGAAATCAACATATCCTCTAGAACCTAATATGTAGCTATCAATATGGCACAGGTTGTTTTGTTTTGTTTGTTTTGTTTTGTTTTGTTTTGTTTTTCCCCACACCTATCAATAAGGACCATCAGAAGCAGTTTGCTTTCAGCTGACAGGGCCCACAATCCATCTGTACTCTCTTACCTCGGGAATCTAGCAGCTCTCCAATTCTGCATTTATAATTTAGTTTGCAAGGATCTTGACCACCTTTCCCTTCCACGATATATCACACCGGTCTGTTACATTGACGACATCATTGTAATTAAGCCTAGTGAGCAGTAGCAACTACTCTAGGCTTATTAGTAAGACATTTGTGTCCTAGGAGGTGGGAATAAATTCAACAAAATTCAGGGGTCTTTTACCTCAATGAAATTTTCAGGGGTCCAGTGGAATGAGGCATGCTAAATTTCCTTTCTAAGGAGAAAGGTAAGTTGCATCTAGTCCCTTCTACAAATAAAACAAGTACAATGCCTAATGGGCCTCGTTGGATTTTGGAAGTAACACAGTCCTCATTTGGGTATGGTACTCTGGCCCATTTGCTGAGTGACCCCCAAAAGCTGCTAGATTTGATTGGGACTCAGAATAAGAGAAGGCTTTGCAATAAGGCTAAGCTGCCATGGAAACTGCTCTGCCCCTTGGGCCACAGGATCCAGCAGAACCAATGGTGCTTGAAGTTTCTGCAGAGACAGGGATGCTCTTTGGAGCCTCTGGAAGGACTCTACAGGTAAATCAGAGAGCAGGCCCTTAGGATTTTGGAGCAAGGCTCTGCCATCCTCTGCAAATAACTACACTCCTTGTGAGAATTCCAGCCATGATGACATGAGAGTTACAGAAATGAGAGCTGTAATTATCATTAACATTTCCTCCCTATTTTGCTATGAATACTTGTGTATGTGTATCAAATATATTTTCTATCTTTTATCCTCTTATCATGTAACATAAGGTGTATTTACATATCATAGTGTTTAATATTATTAACTTTACACCACAGAATTTAAGCTATGAGACATCAAGAAAAACAGCAAATATCAGCCAAGGGGTCTGCATCCTCTTCTGGGGAAAGTGACAGTGTGTTTTCAGTTGTATGCAGAATAGTTTTATCATGTTAAGTAGAAGTAGGACTTCGTTATTATCTTTACATGGAGATTAAATCTGGTTCGAGGGTGGTAAATTGACAAGGGGTAGACTCTTGATGGTTACCGTGTCGACATGGAAGGTGTTTTGAATGAGTTTCACATTTAAATTGGTGAACTTTGGGTAAAACAGGCTGCTCTCCGTACTATGGGTAGGCTTCATCCAGTCATTTGAAGGCCTGAATTATGTCAAAAAGATGGCCTGTGAGCAAGACGGAATTGTCCAGTAGAATCTTTGGCTGCTGCTTTCAGACTGGAACTCTATCATTGCCTCTCCTGCCTCAAGCCTACGGGCTCACAGTACAGATTTGGACTTGCTCAGCCTTTGTAATCTCATGAGCTCATTCCTTATAACATAATATATAATATATATATCATCTATTTCAGTCTTTATGTCTCTCTATGTCTACATGTCACACACACACACACACACACACACACACACACACACACACCCTATTGCTTTTGTTTCTTCAGATAATTCTGACTAATACCCAAATACACTCTAGGCAAGGGGAAAATATTTATCTTGGCAAATTAAATGCATTACTATCTCTCTATCTATTTGTCTATCTATCTATCTATCTATCTATCTATCTATTATCTATATATTTCATTTCATTTTGTTACCCTTTTTCTAAGATTTTATGTATTTATTTTGAGGTAGAGAGAGTGTGTGTGTGAGCAGGGGGAGGGGCACAGGGAGAGCCCACCCTGAGTGCGAAGCCTGCTGAGGGGCTCCATCTCAAGACCCTGAGATCAGGACCTGCGCTAAGACCAAGAATCAGACGCTTTACCAACCAAGCCACCCAGGCGCCCCTTTTGTCACACTTTTTATGAAGCCCTTTCTGTCTTAGAAAGGAGGATTTGAAGCCAAAAACTGAAGTTGGAAACAGGGTTCTTTCCTCATTATTATCTTGTGTGACTGGGGAAGTTCACACTTTTCTGAGACTTACTTTCTAAAATGAAAATAATAGGGGTACCTGGGTGGCTCAGTTGGTTAAGCGACTGCTTTCGGCTCAGGTCATGATCCCGGAGACCTGGGATGGAGCCCTGCATCCGGCTTCCTGCTCTGCGGGAAGCCTGCTTCTCCCTCTCTCAGGCCCTCTGCTTATATTCCCTCTCTAGCTGTGTTTCTCTCTGTCAAATAAATAAATAAAATCTTTAAAAAATAAAATAAAATAAAATGAAAATAATAATATTTTCCTAAAAGTACTCTTAAAAGAATTGAGTATACTAAGACTATATACATGTACATATATGTATATATATATATATATATAGATATAGATATATATAGATATAGATAGATAGATAGATGGTAAGATACACACACATATATATCAGATCTTATATATATAATATAAATATTATGTATTTAAAAGTTGAACCAAATAATATCGCAATATGTTATGGTCAGAACAGCTGAATGCTGGCAACTTTGTGTGTCAATTCAAACTAGATTTAAAGGAAACTATGACCCAAATTTCAAATCTCACAAAACAAAGCAGGCATAAAGTTTTTGTTACTGACATCACGTCATACCTGTAATTCTTTCATATTAATAAGCATGATTGGTATTGCTTTTTGAGCATTTATTAGGTACCAGATGCTGAAATTCACTATTTCAGTTAATCCCTTAAACAATCTTATAAATCAGGGAATGCTGATGACTTACTTTAATCCCAGAAGAGGAACAAAGACATAAAAGAAGGCTCCAAAGGCCACAATTTGCAAATGGTCAAGTCAGAATCTTCAACTGGGGTAATCTGACACCACACCGTAATTCTTAGTGATGACACCTCACTGCCTCCATAGCAAGTTCAATTAGAAGGACAAAGACTACTTAATTTTAGGTGCCTACAGTCTGAGTCATCAGTGAGTCCTCAATCCAGGTTCCTACTGCTTTTTCTGGACCTTGCCTAGAGCTAAATCACACCCAAGGCCTCTAACAGTATACAGAGCAGCCAACCCTGCCATCCATCCCACCCTCTTTTCCATCAGCACTGCAAAGGAGCCTTGGTATTCCTCACACAGATGTAAAAAGTCATTTTGGTTCCTTAACAATAGAATGGCCTGTCCATTTTCAAATTTCATTTAGGAAATATACCCCAAGGCGAGGATGCGATGAACGCAGGTGATACATAAATCCAGGGAGGCAGGAAAGTGTGGGGAAGAGAATGGGCACCACTTCCTCTAACTACACGAGGAACAGGCTTTAGTGAGAATGATAAGAGCGACATAAAGAGACTCTGAGCGAAGGTTTAAAGCTCCCAGGGTTTCAGGAAGCTGTAATTCAGGAGTTCAGTAACAAAGGGCACAAGGCTAAAGCTAAAAATAAGAAGAGGAAAAGTAAAGTTCTTTGAGGAAAATTAAATCAAGTTCAAGGTGGTTGTTTGGGGTGGAGTTGGGGAATGGAGAGTAAGGAAAGAGGGGTCTATTTTTTCATTTTTCTTGAGAGCTTGAAGTCTTTAATGTAACAGAAGAATGTGAAAGGCAAGCATATTTTTATTTCACAAAGCCCTTCCTAACTGGTTACTGACTACAATTACAAAGGCTAAATTGAGACTAATTCTGCCATCTCTAGTCTAAACCAACGTAAAATCAATGGTCCATTGCAGATTGCCCCATGGGGAAAAGCAAAGGCAAGACAGACTGGCAAGGAGAAGTCGGCCATGGGTGTTGATGCTCCCGAGCCTGCTCCTCTCTCTGTCAAGTTGATAGGCACAAATAGATGAAGAAAGAAAGAAGAAAGAAGAAAGAAAGAAAGAAAGAAAGAAAGAAAGAAAGAAAGAAAGAAAGCACATGCGCGCGCGCACATCCCCCCCCCCACACACACACACAAGCCACACCAAAGGAACCGCTCTGTGAATGGTTCCTGATTATAGCAGAAGGCATTGTTGAGAAAGGAAATGAAGCCTGAATAGGGAAGAGATTACAGTTCATCTACCAGATGCACTACAGGGCTTAGCATGTTTCGTCTTCCCTTTCTCGGGATTTCTTTACTTCAGCAACTTGAACAATTCTATTGATGAGCTCACCCATCCTCCTCTATCTTATCCCACAGGTGGTTTTCTAATGTTATTGTATGTAAGAACCACCCAGGGTTGTCTAAATGCAGATTCCTTGGTCTCAGTCTCAGAGATTCTGATTGGGTCTATTGGGGGTGAAGCCTGAGAATCTGTATTTATCAAGCATTTATCGAGCCGTTTTGATGCAGGTCATTTGCAGACCACTCTTTTACAAACACCACTAAAGGTAGTCGCTGTGTATGTATATATGTATATAAAAGTCATATTATTTGTATTTGTATGCATGAAATAGTCTTGTTCAGTAAATAATGTCACAAGAAAGCTTATCTCTGGCTTCCTACCTTCACCTCCATACCCTATCAACACTGTCCCCAGGATGGGGACAGGATTGATTATGTCAATCACAAATGAGAAATAGACATGATCAAAGGTAATTGGTTTCTTCAGTTAGATTTTGGATTTTTCTTCCAATTTTATCCAGAAACAATTGACATACCTCACTGTATATGTTTAAGGTATACAGCATGATGCCTTTATTTCAGATATATAGAAATGATTACCACACGAGGTTTAGTTAGTATCTATCAATTCATACAGATACAATATAAAGAAAAGAAAAAAAAAATTCCTTGTGATAAGAACACTTAGGATTTCTTTTTTTTAAGGCTTATTTATTTATTTATTTTTGAGAGAGAGAGAGAGAGAGAGAGAGTGCATGTGCACAAGCAGGGGGAGGGGTAGAGGGAGAAGCAGACTCCCAACTGAGCATGGAGCCCAATGTAGGTCTCAATCCCAGGAACCCGGGACCCTGACCCGAGCCAAAGGCAGACACCCAACCAACTGAACCACCCAGGTGCCCCAGGATTTATTCTCTTGACACCTTTCCTATATACCCTATAACACTGTTAATTATAGACATCCTGTTATCCCTTCCATCCCCAGTACTTATTTATCTTATAACTGGAAGTTTGTATCTTTTGACCCCCCTTCCTCCAATCCCTCCCCATTTAAAAATGTAATTCACAACTGAAAATTTACCATGCTGTCTGGATTAACTTATTTATTAGCCAATTTCTGATGATTAATTGCTGATATAATTGTTGACAGTCAAACTTCAGACTTTTATTTTGGAACAATATTTTTTCCATGTTTTTTTGGCAGAATAAGGTGACAGTGCTTATGTTTATAATTTGCTCTTCTCTGTTTATTTTTTAAAAGCAATTAATCATTCATTGCAGAAATACTTTTAATTAAAATGCTTTCTCACTCCTAACCTCAGAAATATGTGAAATACAAACAAAACAAGTTGAGAATAAAAACTAAAAGTTTTGACAACTCCAATAGTATTCCTCATGTTGTGTGTTAGCTTATGAATCACTGCATGAAAACAAAGCTAGATGAGTAATGAATATGGAATAGGTTAATAAACAAAACAATCCTATAATCTCCTTAGGGAAGTCTTAGGTGAGTGCTCATTGTTTTGTTTGAAAATTTAGAAAAAAAAATATTATTTTATTAAAGATTTTATTTATTTATTTGACAGAGAGAAATCGAGCTAGACAGGGAACACAAGCAGAGGGACTGATAAAGGGAGAAGCAGGCCTCCCACCCAGCAGGAATCCCGATGTGGGACTCGATCCAGATCCCGGGTCTCTAGGATCATGACCTGAGCCGAAAGCAGTCGCTTAACCAACTGAGCCACCCAGGCACGCCCCCCAAAAATTATATTTTAAAGATTTTTTTAATCTATGAGAGAGCACACATGCGCACTGCTTGCGAGGGGAGGGGCGGGCGCGTGCCCTGAGTTGGGGGGAGCGGCAGAGAGAGGGAGAAAAAGGTTCCCAAATCAGCAGGGACCCAGATGCAGGGCTGATCCCAGGAAGCTGGGATCATGACCCAAGGTGAAAGCAGATGCTTAAAGGACCGAGCCACCCAGGAACCCATAGAAAAAAATTACTGTTTCAAACCAGTATACTTATATTTTTTTAAATCCACCAGTATCACTCAATAGAAGAGCAACGATCATTCTTTCCCTCCCCTTTCTTATATATTCAGTGCCCCACATGAAAATCACCCAATAAATATGTATGGTTATTGAAGAAATTCACTAATTTGGCTAAGTGGAAGAGATGCCGTTTGAATCTATAAAATAATCTTACTCTTCTATGTAGTATCATAAATTAGTGAATATAAAATACAAGTCCCACTAGACATAATTAATAATATAGTTAAAATTTTGATGTTTATAGATTTATGCTTATAGAGTCCCTGACCTTCATGGATTCTCCAACTGCCTAATGTGAAAAGACAATCTGGGATTGCTTCCTTCTCTTATCTGGATTCTTTGTCCAAGAACAACAACAACAACAACAACAACAACAACACACACACACACACACACACACACACACGCCAGAAAAAAAAAAACAAAAAACAAAAAACAACAACAACAGTACCCAGAACTAGAGAAAAAACAGAACTGGGAAAGCTGGGGACCGTCTCAGGGACAGGCAAGCCCACTGGGTATCTGTGGGGCTGGATGGATGTGACATTACCAGCTTAAACGTGCCTGGTTCCAATTAGATTACAGGAAAGCATTATCTCCACGGACCTTAGCTGCAAATACTGGGAATTTCTTATACTTCCTATTCTGTACAGATGGAAGCATGATAAATGGCTTAGCAGGATAGAGAAAGATGAAGCCTAAGTGCCTACAAAAACATATACTAACAATAGCAAGTCTATTTTCTCTATAGAACCCATTGTGGGATCAAGAACTAGAGGCATTATGTACCAAAGAAATTAGGGGTGAATAAAGTAGTGGTGTAAAGGGGACTTAGTTAAAAATCTGTAATAGGTGCTTCCAAGCTCCCAGGTGACTATCTCCACACAGCAAAGAGAGACAACTACTCCTTTATCAATCATGTAGGAGTTGGGAAGTATTTATTACAGAGCAATTAAGCCAGAGTAGCTTGGAGTCTAAGGACAGCAAACACAGAAGTAGGCAGGTGTGAGGTTCTGGGGGAAAAAATAGAGTCATTAAGTTAAAATTATATCCTAAATAGAGATAATGCCAATCATCTCCGTCAACCAGCTCCCGAATACTAACAACAAGGTCTGTACATCTTCTTTGCTTTGGCAAGAGAAGCAAGAGGAAATGTTTGGGAAAATCGAAAATCTCTACGAAATGATTTTTAGGTACTGATGTGTGGGAGTCTTTGATTAAAAAAAAAAGTTGGACACCCAATTACCATTCGATAGTTATGCTCACCTGTCCACAAGACATGTCTCTGTGCCTTCTGTTTCCAATTATATTTGGGTGTCTCCCTCTTAAATATCTATGTATGTATGAATCTAAGCATTTAGGTATAAGCATTTAGGTATCTATATATCTATCTGTCTATATACCTACCTATCGACTTATCTGTGTTTCTGTCTATTTATTGTATTTCTCCTTCTATCCACCAATCATCATTAGTTAGTTGATAAAAGCTTCCAATATGAAAAAGAGTGCAAAGTAAGCCAATGGAAAATAAGCAGGAAAAGTAAATTTAAAGATAAGAAAGACAAGATATGGAGCAGAAGAAAATTATGAAAAAAAAACCCTCATAATGATTCTCACAGAGATAAAATAAGAAATTATTTCATTTTTTAAAAATGAGGAAACTATAGAAAAAGACAGAAAAATGACGACTACAGAAAAGAGCATAAGAACCAGATGAGACATCATGAAAAAGTCTAGCACGTGTAATCTGAGTGGCAGATTGAAAGGAGAGAGTGAAAGGAGAGAAGGCAATATTTTAATAGATTCTGATCTAAGCTTTTTAAATCTGATTTTTAAAATATCAATCAACAGATTCAAAATATCAATCAACAGATTCAAGGTCTATAAGGCCTCAGATGTATAAGTACAGAGAGGACATGTAAGCTTATCATGGAAGAACTTCCAAAAGCCAAGGACAAAGAGAAAATGTGAAAGAAAGAAAGAAAGAAAGAAAGAAAGAAAGAAAGAAAGAAAGAAAGAAAGAAAGAAAGAAAGAAAGGAAGGAAGGAAGGAAGGAAGGAAGGAAGGAAGGAAGGAAGGAAGGAAGGAAGAAAGAAAGAAAGAAAGAAAGAAAGAAAGAAAGAAAGAAAGAAAGAAAGAACGGGGGGAGGGAGGGAGGGAGGAAGGAAGGAAAGAAGGAAGGAAGAGAAAGAATGAGAGAGAGAAAAGGAAAGGAAACAGGAAAACAAAACAAAACAAAACAAAAAAAATGCCAGAGGAGGAACTTGGCAAAGTAGGGGGACCCTGAGCTCACCGTGCGCCATGTTTATAACCATGTATCATCCACATCCAAGCTAACGAACTAGACAGCAATCTGAGGACTGGCAGAACAAACTTCACAACTAAATATAGAGAAGAAGCTGCATTTGAAAGGTTAGGAAGGTCAGAAAGGCTAAGGGAGGCTGCAAGAGGGAGGAAGCTGTGTGCGCAGAGAGGGCGGAGAAACCAGGCCCTCGTCATGGGGAGCTCACAAAGGAAAGACTGATCTCCAGAGCATCTGGCTTTGAAAACCAGAGGCGCTGATTTCTGTGAGCCTGTGGAACCAGTGGGACTTGGAGCTAGGAAGGCAAGTGTGTTAGCGGGGTCACTGTCCTTACAGGCACAGCCGGCAGCCTGCACAGAAAGCATAAAACATGGGCAGTTCACACAACACTGGGGACAAATGGGGAGATAGGCCTCTTTATACTGATCCTGGAGCACATTAGGGGACTTCTCAGAAATTGAGGGGACTAGTAGGCACCATTTTCCTCTGCTGCCCCCCAATATAAGCCCAGGGCCACCTTCAGGAGGGGGGCCTTGCAGATACTTGCTACTTAACCTGCCAGCAGTGCACGCTGCCTGTAAGCTCTCCCAAGGACTCACCCACTGCAAGCCTATTAGCCTTGACCCTGGACGCAGAGCAAATTTCGGTCGAGTGTGCACTGTGCCCAGCCCCTGTGTGCACGGCGACCAGCGCACACTGTGCCTAGCTGCAGCTCAGCCCCCAGCGCCACAGGGCTTCCGGCAGCGTTCTGGAATAGGGTGAATGACCCAGGGTGAATGTAAATTTTGCTACCACTACTGCCTACTCCCAACTTCCCCCGCAGGCATGCCCCCCTCAGACCTGGCCAGCTTGGGTCCCAGGAACACCACAGAAAGTGAGTATACCCCACAGCAGCCAGAGTGTCAGTGTAGATGAAAGAAGGAAAAGGAAAAGTGACTCAGACACAATAGTAGGACATAAGCAACACAGAAGATATTCTCCTGAGGTGCCAGGTTCTGGGGAATGACACATTGTGGAGCCCTCCAGGACCTCTTCTTCATTAAGTCACTACTTTCAAGAGCAGAAGAAGTAGCTGACTTTCTTAACACAGAGGTACAAAGGTGGGGGGGGCAAGAAAAAGGGGAAGACAGAGAAATTGATCCCAAATGAAAGAACAGGACAAGGCCATGGCCAGAGATAAGTAAAACAGATATAAGCAATATGCCTGATAGACTGTAGAATTATGATGATAGGTAGGTAGGTAGATAGGTAGGTAGGAAGGGAGAGAGAGAGAGAGAGAGAGAGAGAGAGAAAGAGAGAGAGAGAGAGAGAAAGAGGATAGATAGACGATAGATAGATAGATAGATAGATAGATAGATAGATAGATAGATAGATAGATGATAGATAGATAGATGATAGATAGATAACAGGATGTGATATGTAAAAAAAAAAAAAAGTCCATTGGGAAAGAAAGTGTTCCATAGTATTTGCATTATGAACAGTAAAAAATAAATACTAGATAGACTTTGATATGAAAAGGATAAATGTTATCTTTGGAGTAATAAATATCGGAAGAAAGCTAATAAAATGAGATGAATACAATAACAAACATTACTTGATAATTCTAAAAGAATGTAATTATAGAGAAAAAAGACCAGAAAAAAATTAGACAAATGCAAAGCAAGTAATGCCACTCTAGCTATAAAATCAAATATATTAGGAATGATTAAATGTCATGGGCTGGGGTGCCTAGATGACTCAGTTGGTTAAGCATCTGCCATCGGCTCAGGTTGTGATCTGGGAGTCCTGGGATCAAGTCTCACATTAGGTTCCCTACTCAGTGAGGAATCTGCTTCTCCCTAGGCTTGTGTTCTCTCACTCTCTCTCAAATACATAAATAAATAAAATCCTAAAAAAATAAAATAAACGTCATGGACTAAATACTCTAATATATTAATATATAAAAATGACCACACAGAATAACTAACAAAATACAACTCTACTAGTTTTACAAATAACACATTTTAAACATAAATACACAAAAGATTGTAAATAAAGGGATAGAAAAAATGTTTATGCAATCACTACCAACAATAAGAACAATAAAATCCCAGAGGAAAAAAACACAGGTGTATCTAATCTAATGTCTGAAAATTAGTCTGAAAGGAAAGAAGTATTACTAAAGAAAAGATATTTCATAGTCATAAAGGGTCCACTGTACATCAACATGTACAATTCCAAACTTGCATGTACCTAAGAATCTAGCCTGAAAATGTATCAAGCAAGAGATAACAAACAGAAGAAATAAAACCCAAAAATCATAACTGGAGATTTTAAAACATTTCTTTACTACCTAGTAAAAAGCAGATGTAAAAATCAGTAAGCATAGGGCGCCTGGTTGGCTCAGTGGGTTACAGCCTCTGCCTTCGGCTCAGGTCATGATCTCAGGGTCTTGGGTTCAAGGCCCGCATCGGGCTCTCTGCTCAGAAGGGAGCCTGCTTCCTCCTCTCTCTCTGCCTGCCTCTCTGCCTATTTGTGGTCTCTCTCTCTATCAAATAAATAAATAAATCTTTAAAAAAATCAGTAAGCATAAATGAGATTTGCACTAATGATTAGTGAAATTACCCTAATTGATGTAGATAGAACACTGAACCCATCAACTGAAGAATCAATATTTTTCAAATGCGTCCAGAATGTGTTCCAAAATAGACCATATACTGAGCTTTAAAGCATGTCTGAAGAAGTTTCAAAGGATTGCTATCATACAAAGCATAGTCTCTTGTCACAGCGGAATGAAACCAGAAATCATTAGCAAAAAGTTCATCAGAAAATCCCCAAATGATTGAAAATTAAGCAATGCATTTCCATATCATAATGAAAATTAGAACTGAATTATAAAGAAAATTAAATATAGAATAACTTTCAGGATGTAACTGAAGTGAAATTTAAAGAAAACTTTCTAGCTTTAAATGTATATATTAGAAAATAGAAAAACTAGGGGCGCCTGGGTGGCTCAGTTGGTTGGGCGACTGCCTTCGGCTCAGGTCATGATCCTGGAGACCCGGGATCGAGCCCCACGTCGGGCTCCCTGCTCGGCGGGAAGCCTGCTTCTCCCTCTCTCACTCCCCCTGCTTGTGTTCCCTCTCCGGCTGTGTTTCTCTCTGTCACATAAATAAAATCTTTAAAAAAAAAAAAATAGAAAAACTGAAAATAAATAAGGTGAGTATCATGTAAAGAAAGTGGAGACAGGAGAGCAAATTAAAGCCAAAGAAAGTGGAAGAAAGGAAATAATAAAGAGCCAAAAAATCTACTAAATGAAAAAATAACGTATAGAATAAAGCCCATCAAGAAAGCTGAAGGTTAATTCTTTGAAAAGATCAATGAGAATAATAGAACTCTTAGTGAGACTGAACAAGAGAAAGAGATAAGGCATGTTACCTATATCAGGATCACAGTTGCTCTGCAGACATTACAAGGTAAGTAACAAGATAATGTAAGAAGTAAGTAAGAAAAATCTGTTTTTGTCAATCAATTTGAAAATTAAAAAAAAAAAATTGAGCAAATTCCTTGTAAACAGCAATTTTCCCAAACTGGCAAGAATTGGAAAAATAGAATACTTCTACACACATTACTAAAACTGATCCCTAATTAAATACTCTCCTACAAGAATAATTTCAGGCCCAGATGACTCCAAATTAATGTTTTCATATTTTATTGGAGGAAATAACACCCACCTTTTGCAATGTTCCAGAGAATAGGTCGAGAACACTTCCCAACACAGCTTTTTTTTTTTTTTAAAGATTTTATTTATTTATTTGACAGAGAGAAAGAGATCACAAGTAGGCACAGAGGCAGGCAGAGAAAGAGGAGGAAGCAGGCTCCCTGCCGAGCAGAGAGCCCAATGTGGGCCTAGATCCCAGGACCCTGAGATCAGGACCTGAGCAGAAGGCAGAGGCTTTAACCCACTGAGCCACCCAGGCCCCCATCCAACACAGCTTTTTAAAGTCACCTTAAAGGACACTACACGTGACAGAAATATTTTTTAAAAGACCAAAAAATAGAGACAATTTCTCTTATGAATATAATTGAAAGGTTCTAAATAGACTATAAAATCAAATTCAAAACTAAAACATTATTTCCAGGGGTGCCTGGGCGGCTCAGTTGTTAAGTGTCTGCCTTTGGCTCAGGTCATGATCCCGGGGTCCTGGGATCCAGACCCACATCAGGTTCCCTCTCCGCGGGAAGCCTGCTTCTCCCTTTCTCACTCCCCCTGCTTGTGTTCCCTCTCTCTTGCTGTGTTTCTCTCTGGCAAATAAATAAATAAAATAAAATAAAAATTATTTCGAGTATAGTTGATTCCAGAGGTCCAAAATTGTTTCAACATTAGAAAATCAGTGTAATTCACCACATTTATAGAATACTGAAGAAAACCATATGATCTTCTCAATGAAGACAAAGAAAGAATTTAATAGAATTCAACATCAATTCATGGTAACTAAAAAAAAAAAATACAATCATTCTTAGCATTCTTCAGAAAATAGGGAGAAGTATTTCTTAATATCATAGATATTATTTTTTAAAAGATTTTATTTATTTATTTGACAGAGAGAGAGATCACAAGTAGGCAGAAAGGCAGGCAGAGAGAGAGGAGGAAGCAGGCTCCCTGCCGAGCAGAGAGCCGGAGGCGGGCCTCGATCCCAGGACCCTGAGAGCATGACCTGAGCCAAAGGCAGAGGCTTAACCCACTGAGCTACCCAGACGCCCCATAGATATTATTAAAAAAAAAAAATCCTTTAAAAACCAACAAATATGAGACCTAAAGTTAATTTTAAAAAAATATTTCACTCTGAGACTGCAAGAAAGTAAGGATGCCTGCTATCCCCAGTTCTATTGTGGTGATGGTTTCAGACAGGCTAAGTCACAAAAATAAATAAAAAGTTTAAGTATTAGGAAATAAGAATAATTGTCATTACATACTAGTCATTCAAAAATAATCTACATATAGCATTTGGAATTAAAATATGAGTTGAACAAGGTAATAAGATACAAGGTCAAAAATACAAAATACCAATTGTATTTTTCCATATCAGCAAAAATCAATTAGAACATAAAACAGAAGCTATACTATTTACAAGAGCATGAAAGAAACATCAAACACTTAGTAATAAACGTAATGAAAGGTATTGAAGAGCTGTAGACATAAAACTAAAAACATTACAGAAAGAAATTAAAGATGACCTAAATGTATGCGGGAACAAAGTGCTTATAGATTAGAAGAAATAATATTGTAAAGATGTCAGTTTTTCCCAAACTGATCTATATATTCAAAGCCGCTCCAATTAAAATCCCAGCAACCATTATTTTAAAGGAAAGTGGTAAGTTTTTTTCTAAAATTCACATCAGTAATATGTTGAATTAATATAGAAATTCTTAAAGAGAAAGAATAAAGTTGAAATACTTCTAATAACAGATATTGAGATAGTATTTTTTAATAAAGCTATCCTGTTGGCAAAAGCCTACACAATTAACCCAATGGAAGAGAACAGAAGATTGAGAATAGACCCTTACTCTTATTTACATTTTAACCCAATTTATGGCAAAACTCCAAACAATGTTTTGAGAAAATATAATCTAGGTAATAAATAATATTGAGTTAATTGTATTTCCATATAAAAAGAACCACAAACTTTCTCCTCTCTGATAGCATACAAAAGTAAATTTCAGATATTATACAGATGTATATAGGAAAGAGTAATGCAAAGGAAAAAACCAGCTATTATCTTCATGATTATGAGTAAGCAGATTTCTTAAATAGGACCTCAAAAAGCATTAACTATTCATGAAACAATAGATATAATAGATTCTATTTAAAGTTAACAACTTTTATTCCTCAAAAGTCACCAGGAAAAGAGCCTGAAAATGAGCTATTAATGGAAGGCATTTGTAATGCATATCCATCAAGAGATTGTATACAGAATACTTATAGAATACTTAATAATCAATAAGAACTACAAAAAAATCCAATTAATTGAGCAAAACCTCCAAGATCAGTTCACAAAAGAGATAATCCTGTGGCCAGAAAACATTAGAAAAGGTGTTTTGATTTCATTAATTATCGGCTAAAAGCACAGTTAGGCAAACATATACAAATACATACACCACCGCATGGCTACTATTGAAGCAAACACACACACTAGAAATATCAATTGATGAGGATGTGTACCAATTGATATTCTGACTACTCATCAAGGGTAAATTAGGTCAATTAGTTTGGAATTGTTTGATAGTATTTACTAAATCTGAACATAAATGTATCCTAGTATCCAGAAATGCCATTTATAAGTTTATTCCAAGCAGAAAAGCATGCATATGTCAATTAAATGACATATATGATAATGTGCATAGAGAATCCTTCATGGTATTGCCAAAGTGGGAACAACCCAAAGGTCCATAAATAATAGAATAGATATTTATGACATATACATAAAATAGAATACTATCTCAAAGTACAAAAATAGATTACTGTTATAGAGACAATGACATAGATTAATCTCATAAACATTAAAGAAGGTAAATATAAAAGAATTCAAACTGTATTATTCTATTTATATAGGTCAAGAGCAAACAAATAATCCGTGGTGATATGGATCAGGAAAAGGGTTATCTTTGCATTGTGGCTTAAGATTTGTGCCCTTAATTGCATATATACAATACTCAATTATAGACACTGGCCCGGTTTTAAAAAATGTTAAATTGATGAAATTTAAAAATAAGTAAATGGAAAACAACAATGGGCTCTACTATGCCCTTAATACAATGGTTAAAATTAAAAAAGAAAAAAATGAATAAACTATACATAGGAGCAGGGGAATGAAAAATTAAAAATAGAGCTACCCTATGACCCAGCAATTGCATTACTAGGTATGTACCCCAAAGATCCAAAGGTAGTGATCTGAAGTGGCACCTGCACCCCAATGTTTGTAGCAGCAATGTCCACAATAACCAAACTATGGAAAGAGCCCAGATGCCCACTGACAGAAGAATGGATAAAGAAGATGTGGGGTGTGTGTGTGTAATAGAATATTATTGCCATCAGATAGGATG
Organism: Spilogale gracilis; assembly: GCA_004023965.1. NCBI lineage: Eukaryota > Metazoa > Chordata > Mammalia > Carnivora > Mephitidae > Spilogale > Spilogale gracilis. The sequence continues at coordinate 120,156 of PITA01001326.1, forward strand.
AGCACTTACCATTTACATCGACATGGATGGAACTGGAGGGTGTTATGCTGAGTGAAATAAGTCAAACAGAGAAAGAATTATCATATGGTTTCACTCATATATGGAATATAAGAAACAGCACAGATGATCATAGAGGAAGTAAAGGAAAACTGAATGGAAAGAAATAAGAAAGGGAGACAAACCATAAGAGACTTTTAACTATAGAAAACAAACAGGGTTGCTGGAAGGGAAGTGGGTAGGGGAATGGGATTACTGGTGATGGGATGAACACTGAGTGTTACATGCAAATGATGAATTACAGAACTCTACATCTGAAACCAATGATGTACTATATGTTGGCTAGTTGAATTTAAATTTAAAAAAAGATGTTAGCTGAAAAAAAAGGGGGCAAATCAAGAAAGAGGCTCTTAATTATAGAGAAAAAACTGATGGTTGTAAGAGGGGAATTGGACAGAGGATGGGTTAAATAGGTGATGAGGATTAAGGAGGGCACTTGTGATGAACACTGGGTGTTGCATGTAAGGGCTGAATCACTAAATTCTGTACCTGAAAATAATATTACACTGTATGTTAACTAGCTAGAATTTAAATAAAGGCTTAGATGAAAAGAAAGCTATACATATGCAAAATTTCAAAAATCTAAGGAGGAGGATGGATAATCCAGAGTGTAATACACACTGACAGAAGAAACTACTTGAATTACAAATGTATAACAGAATCCCACTGAAGACAGTGAACAAAAAGTGCTCCTACCTAAGTGACTTTGGAAATCACTGGAAACTATAAGACTAAAGACAACAACTACACAATTCTAGACTTCACGTTTGATTACAAAACTGTAGTAATGAAAACAATATGGTACTGACACACACAAAAAAGACACCTAGATCAATGGAACAAAATAGAATCCCCAGAAGTAAATCCACAGTTTATATGGCCCAGTACTCTTCCACAAATGAGGTAAAAGTATATAGTAGGAGAAAGACAATCCCTTCAACAAATGGTGTTGGAAAGACTGGACAGCTACATGCAAAAGAAGGAAACTGTACCCCATTTTTACACCATATATAAACATAAACTCAAAATGGATTAAAAACATATATATGAGAACTGACATTATAAAAATCCTAGAGGGGAACACAAGCAATAGTTTCCTTGACATTGGCCATAACATCTTTCTAGACATCTCCTGAGGCAAGGGATACAAAAGCAAATATAAACTATTGGGACTACATCAAAATAAAAGTCTTTTTCACAGTAAAGGAAACAACCAACAAAACTGAAAGACAACCTACCATATGGGAGAAGATATTTGCAAATGACATGTCTGATAAATAGTTAGTATCCAAAATATATAAAGAACTTCCACAACTGAACACCAAAAAAACAATATCCAATTAAAAATGGGCAAAAGTCAGAGAAAGGGGAACCCTCTTACACTGTTGGTGGGAATGCAAGTTGGTGCAGCCACTTTGGAAAACAGTGTGGAGATTCCTTAAAAAATTAAAAATAGAGCTACCCTATGACCCTGCAATTGCACTACTGGGTATTTACCCCAAAGATACAGATGTTGTGAAAAGAAGGGCCATATGTACCCCAATGTTCATTGCAGCAATGGCCACAATCGCCAAACTGTGGAAAGAGCCAAGGTGCCCTTCAACAGATGAATGGATAATGAAGATGTGGCACATATACACAGTGGAATAGTACACCTCCACCAGAAAGGATGGATATCCAACTTTTGTAGCAACATGGACTGGATTGGAAGAGATTATGCTGAGTGAAATAAGCCAAGTAGAGAAAGTCAAGTATCACATGGTTTCACTTACTTGTGGTGCATAAGGGGTAATATAGAGGACAATAGGAGAGGGAAAGGAAATGGGAAGTAGGGTAATTCAGGGAGAGAAACGAAACATGAGAGACTTTGGACTCAGAAACAAACTGAAGGTCTTGGAGGGAAGGGGGTGAGAGGATGGGAGAGCCTGGTGGTGGGTATTAAGGAGGGCACATATTGCAAGGAGCACTGGGTGTGGGGCATAAACAATGAATCTTGGAACACTGAAAAAAATAAAATAAAATTTTAAAAAAATGGGCGGAAGATATGAGCAAACATTTCTCCAAAGAAGATGTACAGATGGCCAAAAGATACATGAAAAGATGTTCAACATCACTGATTATCAGGGAAACACAAATCAAAACTACAGTAAGGTATCACCTATACCTTCAGAATGACTAAATTCTAAAACACAAGAAACAGGCAGGGTTGGCGAGGATGTGAAGAAATAGGAACCCTCTTTTTTATTTTATGATTATTATGTTTTGTTTATCACCATACAGTACATCATTAGTTTTGATGTAATGTTCCATGATTCTTTGTTTTCATATAACACCCAGTGCTCCAGGCAATATATGCCCTCCTTAATACCATCACTGGGCTCACCCATCCCTCCATCCCCCCTGAAATCCCCAGTATGATTCCCAGGGTCCATAGGGTCTCATGGTTCATCTTCCTCTCTGATTCCCCCCTCTTCATTTTCCCCTTCCTTCTCCTAATGTCCTCCATGCTATTCCTTATGTTCCACAAATGAGTGAAACCATATAATTGGTGTTCTCTGTTTGACTTATCTCACTTAGCATACTCTCCTCCAGTCCCATCCATGTTGATGCAATTGTTGGGTGTTCATCCTTTCTGATGGAGGTGTAATATTCCATTGTATATATGGACAACATCTTCTTTATTCATTCATCTGTTGAAGGGGATCTTTAATCCTTCCACAGTTTGGCTACCATGGACATTGCTCATGAACACTGGAGTGCATATGACCCTTCTTTTCATTTTGGAGTAAATAACTGTAATTGCTGGATCATAGGGTAATTCTATTTTTAATATTTTGAGGTACCTCCACACTGTTTTCGAAAGTGGCTGTACCAACTTGCATTCTCTCCAACAGTGGAAGAGGATTCCCCTTTCTCCACAACCTCTCCAATATTTGCTGTTTCTTTTCTTGTCAAATTTTGCCATTCTAACTGGTATAAGGTGATATCTCAATGTGGCTTTGATTTGAATTTCCCTGATGGTTAGTGATGTTGAACATTTTTTCATGTGTCTGTTAGCTATTCATATGTCTTCTTCGGAGAAGTGTCTATTCATTTCTTCTACTCACTTTTTGACTTGATTATTTGTTTTGGGGGTGTTGAGAAGTTCTTTATAGATCTTGGATATCAGCCCTTTATCTGTAGTGTCATTTGCAAATATCTTCTCCCATTCCATGGTAGGTTGTCTCTTTGGTTTGTTTGTTTGTTTGTTTGTTTGTTTGTTTGTTTGTTTTTACTGTTCCTCTGTTGTGCAGAATTTTATTATCTTGATGAAGTCCCAAAACTTCCATTTCACTTTTGTTTCCCTTATCTTTGGAGACGTGTCTTGAAAGAAGTTGTGGTGGCCAGTGTGGAAGAGTTTACTGCCTATGTCCTCCTCTGGGATGTTGATGATTCCTGTCTTTCACCCATTTAGAGTTTATATTTGTGTATGGTGTAAGCAAATGGTCAAGTTTCATTCTTCTGTATATAGCTGTCCAATTTTCCTAGCACCATTTGTGAAGAGACTGTCTTTTTCCTATTGAATATTTTTTCCTGCTTTGTCAAAGATTAGTTGACCATAGATTTGAGGGTCCATATTTGGGCTCTCTACCAGCCATGCAAAGAAGAAATAGTACCTATTGTCCTGAAGCTGTTTCAAAAAATAGAAGCAGAAGGAAAACTTTCAAACTAATTTTATGAGGCCAGGATTATCTTGTTCTCCAAACCAGGCAGAGATTCCAACAAAAAGGAAAATTACAGACCAATATCCCTGATGAATTTGGATGCTAAAATTCTCAACAAGATCCTAGCTAATAGGATCCATAGTACATTAAAAGGGTTAACCATCAGGACCAGGTAGGATTTATTCCTGGAATGCAAATGTGGTTCAACATTTGCAAATCAATCAACATGCTACACATAAATAAGAGAAGAGACAAGAACCGCATGGTCCTCTCAATTGGTGCAGAAAAGACATTTGACAAAATACAGCATCCTTTCCTGATTAAAACTCTTCAGAGTGTACGGATAGAGGGAACATTCTTCAATTTCATAAAAACCATCTATGAAAAGCCCACAGAAAATATTATTCTTAACGGGGAAAAGCTGAGAACCTTTTCCTTAAGATCACAAATACATCAAGGATGCCTGGTTCCACTACTATTGTTCACCATAGTACTGGAAGTCCTAGCAACAGCAATCAGAAAACAAAAAGAAATAAAATGTATTCAAATCGGCAAAGAAGAAGTCAAACTTTCTCTCTTTGCAGATGACATTATACTTTATGTGGAAAACCCAAAAGACTCCATCCCAAAGTTACTAGAACTCATAAAGTAATTCAGTAATGTGGCAGGACAAAAAAATCAATATACAGGGCACCTGGGTGGCTCAGTCATTAAGTGTCTGCCTTCGGTCCAGGTCATGATCCCGGAATCCTGGGATCGAGCCCCACATCGGACTCTCTATTCAGAAGAAAGCCTGCTTCTCCCTCTCTCACTTCCCCTGCTTATGTTCCCTCTCTAGCTGTGTTTCTCTCTGTCAAATAAATAAATAAAATCTTTAAAAAAATCAATGCACAGAAATCAGTTTCTTTCTTATACACAAACAATGAAACTGCAGAAAGGGCAATTAGAGAATCAATTCCATTTACAATAGCACCAAAAACCATAAGATACCCTGGAATAAACCTAACCAAAGAGGTAAAGGATCTATACTCAAGGAACTACAGAACACTCATGAATGACACTGAAGAAGATGCGAAAAGATGGAAAAACATTCCATGCTCATGGATCAGAAGAATAAACATTGTGAAAATGTCTATGCTGCCCAGAGCAATCTACACATTCAATGCCACCCTGGCCAAAATACCAATGGCATTTTTAAAAGTGCTGGAACAATCTATACTAAATTTTGTATGGAACCATAAAAAGAGCCCAAATTGCCAAGGAAATATTGAAAAAGCAAAACAATCTTGGAGACATCACATTACATGATTTCAAGTTATATTACAAAGCTGTGATCACCAAGACAGCATGGTACTGGCACAAAAACAGACATATAGATCAATGGAACAGAAGAGAAATAGAACACTCTTGCACTGCTGGTGGGAATGCAAACTGTTGCAGCTACAGTGGAGGACAGTATGGAAGACAATAAAAAGTTAAAAATAGAACAACCCCATGGTCCACGAATTACACTACTGGGTATTTACCCAGAGAATACAAAGACAGTAATTCAAAAGGATATACATATCCCTAAGTAATATAGCATTACTTACAAAAACCACATTATGGAAACAACCTATGACCATCCACAAATAAAGGGTAAAGAACATGTGGTACATAGGCACACACGCACACACACACAGACACACACACACACTGGCATATTATTCAGCAATAAAAAAATGAATGAATGTTGCCATTTACAGCAACATGGATAGATCTAGAGAGTTTAATACTAAGCAAATTAAATCAGAGTAAAACAAATACCATATTATTTCACTCATTGGAGAATTCAAGAAACAAAACACATGAACAAAGAAAAAGAAGAGACAAACCAAAAAAACAGACTCTTAACTCTAGAGAACAAATAGATGGTTACTGGAAGGGAGGTTTGGGGGGATAGGTTAAAAAAAAGAACTGCATATAAGCATTGAATTCTAGCTGATAAAGTTATTTCTCACAAGGGTATGGATTAAGAGTTTTTAAATTGCTGTAAATGTATGCTGGAATTAAACATATAAGTAAATGAATGGCACATGGTGAGAGCCTAGTTTTTTAATGCTGGAGAGGGAATTTACAGATGAACAAGAAGAGAAGGAGTTTAGAATGAACCATGAAGCACTGTGCACTAGATCAGAGACAGAGTCATCAGTATGATTTCATGTCTAGCCTAAAATGGACACTGATATCAAGACATAGAAATGATTATAAATATGTGTGTATAGACAGCCAATATACATACATGCATTTCCTAGCTCTGTCCATCTCGAGGACCTAGGACCCATGATCCTCCATACCAGTGAAGATACCCATTGTCCAGATCTTTTTTCTAATACTATTATCCAATAAAGGATTATGGGTTTTATGGAGAAATTGAAGATTCTAGGGAAGGGGAGGCAATATAAGAGGTAAACCTAGAGCATCCAATAGTACCAAAAAGGAAAGAAGTGTTAAGATGAACCAACAGGGGACACCTGGGTGGCTCAGTCATTAAGCATCTGCCTTTGGCTCAGGTCATGATCCCAAGGGTCCCAAGATCAAGCCCACGTTGGACTCCCTGCTCAGCGGAAAGCCTGCTTCTCCCTCTCTCACTCCCCCTGGTTGTGTTCCCTCTCAAGCTGTGTTTCTCTCTGTCAAATAAATAAATAAAATCTTTAAAAAAATAAAATAAAATGAACAAACAAAAAACAAAAAAAATAAAGACAAAAATCACAATGATAGATATCTCAAATGGACACAAAGCCAACTGAGAGAACTCCCACTGCCCAAAGCTAGAATAATTTGGGTAACAAAATAAATGCCATACTACTAGATCATAACTCTGAGATAAAATAAATGTCCATTTTTCCATACTGATATAAATGAATGATTGAACATTTAACTATGTGGGGGAGAAGAAACAAATCTCTCCTGCAAAATCCCAAACTCTGTAAATAGATATCATTTCCTCAAAGAAGTAAAATGTGATTCTCACCCTTTAAGTGTAGATTTTGCCTAGAGACTAGCTTTCCATGAGTACCATAAGTAAAGGAAAAAAAGGGAAAAATTTACAGCAGGAAAATCTGGTATACTGTACCTTAGCCAGGTGATCTGGGTTAACATCATCAGTAGTAAGTCATATTAATTACATATATCCATGATACAATGTGTGGGAAATTGCTCTTCACCTCTATAATCCTCCTTTCAAAAATGTATAGCTTCAATTTAATGATGAGATAAAAAATCAGATAAATCTAAATTGAGGGACATTCTACAAAATACCTGCTCTATACCCATCATGGTCATAACCAGTATTGTCAAGGTCATCATAAACAAAGAAAATCTGAGAAGCTGTGAATGCCCAGAAAAGCCTAAAGATATATGATAATTAAATGTAATATGGTATCCTGGATGAAATTCTGGAACACAAGAATGAGGTTAGAGAAGAAACTAAATACAAATAAATGTTTTCTTAGTACAGTAGGCAGCACATCAGTCTCATAAACATGAATAGACTATGGAGTTTATTTAATGATAATATATCAATATTGGTTATTTGTGATAAATGTGCCATTTTAATATAAGATGTTAACAGTAAAGGAAATTGGATGTAGGACATTCAAGAATTTTCTATACCATCTTTGAACTTTTTTCTAAAAGTCTAAAAATATTCTAGCATAAAAAGTTTATTTCAATGAAAATATGATTAAAAGCATTTGATAAGTAGAGAAAATCCCCAAGGTGGTAGAATTGTTTAAATGTACAATGAAAGATGAAAATAAGGAAACTATAGAGAAGTTTTAACATACAACTTAAAAGGAGTTTCTGTCTACAACCCCCTAAGAAAAAAGAAAGGGAGAGAGAGAGAGAAAGAAAATGATAGGAGGAAATCACTACACAATTCAATGTAAAAATGCTTAGAACTGAAGAATATTATTTCAAATAGAAAAAGAACAAGTGAAAAGAATAATGCAAGGGGAGAAAAAAGAACCTCTCTGGGGAAAACTCAAAATACACCATGAGAGAAGAGTAAGAATAATGTTACACTTGTCCCACTGGAAGGTAGATGGTGAGGGAAGCATATTTGCAAAGTGCTAAGGAAAAGAGGCTTGAATTCTATACCCAGCCCAACTAACGGTCTAACTGGAAGAGCCAGTAAAAACATTTATGATATATATGCCTCAACATGTTTACTTCTTAGAACCCTGTCTCTAGGCTCCACTGAAGCTGAGAGAAGGAAGGGCAAGACAGAGGATCCAAACATGGAACCACAGTGAAGAAAATTCTCAGGATTAATTCTAGAGACAAGCCCTGGATATAGAAAACTCTACTGCAGTCCTTCAGAGCAACCAAGGTAGAAGCAGTAGGTGTGTGTGTGGTGGTGGTGGTGGGGGGGGATTCCAGGGGATTATTTAAAGAAAATAAAAGGATAGTAAATGAACAAACATGTGTCGCTAAGTGCAAGATTGTATCAACTGACATTTTACAAAGCTGTTGGGGGGAAGAAAAACTTGGACAAGATTCAAAGAAAAATGAAGGGGAAAAATACCACAGCATTAAGTTCTTTGAGGCTGGGATGAGGGGAAGTTGTGTAAGAAAAAAATTTATTTTAACAGTAGTGTACAATAAGATGCCCTTGTAAATTACATTTTCATGGTCATAAAAAACAATAAAATTAATATGGAATTAACCAAAAGATGAAACAGTATTATGTTTTCATGATGGGGAAATGAAAGGAAGATTTGCTAGAAATACCACAATAGAGAGTTTATTGACAATGTCTCAATTCAATGAATAAAAATATTGCAACATATACATAATACATACAAATGTTCAGTTGAAATTAGTTTACTGTAGAATACAAGAAATAAAGAGGAGCAATAAGAACAAAGGATTGTGGTTTAATTGTTGCTGTTATTGCTATAAGTCTTTAGCATCTTTTGATTTTAAAAAAAATATGCTCGGGGCACCTGGGTGGCTCAGCTGGTTAAGCCATTGCCTTCGGCTCAGGTCATGATCCCGGAGACCCAAGATCGAGTCCCGCATCGGGCTCCCTGCTCGGCGGGAAGTCTGCTTCTCCTCCCTCTCTCACTCCCCCTGCTTGTGTTCACTCTCTGGCTGTGTTTCTCTCTGTCAAATAAATAAAATCTTAAAAAAAAACAAAACAAAACAAAACAAAAAAAAAACTATGTTCATTTGTTAACTTAGATACAAAATAAACATTAAAGACAATAAACAACAATAACAATAATACATTTAGTAATTTCCTTATGAAAAGATCATGTACCACAAATATGCAATGGAACATCAATCACGAAACAAGTGGAATTATTTCACATTTCTCCACCATAATCCAGAATATTTACTCAGGGTTCAGATAGACATAGTTTCATATGATCACTTCAGCTAATAAACCAGTACATATTCAATGCTCATATGGAAACCATCATATTTGTACTTTATCATCGGTGAGACTGTCCAGTGATATGTAAGTACTAACAGGTCTTCATACTTTTTGGCATTCATTTACCTAATCTCTGAAAAAAGTTAGCCTCAGCATTTCTACAAGCAATGGTAAGCCTTTTTCTTGAACATAATATCGTGTATGAAATTTGTTGTAATGATTACACTTCTATGCCTGATAGGGACAAACTTTTGATAGAACCTACCTATTCTCTCTGAAATCTGTATTTAGTCATGGAAACTCTATTTTGTTCTCAAGAATTAGATAATTGAATTCATTAAATGGTGTATTAGAGAACAAGATTTTTAATTGTATTTATGATTAAATATATGTTAATAAATAAAGTATGGTAGTAGTCTATTAAAATGATGAAGTACTTCTAGAATACCTGCTCTGTACCCCTGGTATGGTATGTCTGGTATATTAGAATGAATCTGTAAACATAAATATCTCTCTACATATTGTATTAAAGCCCATCTTTGGGACTCAAACTGATAACCAATGGGCCCAGTAAAATATAAATATTAAAATATATTAAAGACAGAAAAGCCCACCAAAGATTGATTGATCTAAACTTCAAGATAAAACATTTTCTCGACCCTGAGCTTTTAATATTCATATAGAGCAGATTTCCATGCACCGTTTTTTGTTACTAGGTAAGACAACTTACATATGCAGAGCCCACCTGAGAGATGATCTTTTATCCTATCCCCTTGTTGGACCTGCCGGCCAGAAGGGGTCAGGCCAAAACCGAGGCGAAGAGTTTCTGTTGCCCTGTGTGGTCATTAAAGAAAAAGCATTGCCCTTTTCCTTCTAAAGTTGTTAAGTCTTATTTCAAGGTCATGCTTTCTCCAGAGATCTGATGTCCCAGATTTGGAGGCCTGGGGTTTAATGTGTTTGTTTATGGGCTAAATAAATCAGCTAAAGTAGTTATCACCTGGGCATGGGGCTTCTTTCTTTATTTACTTTGTGACCTACCTGGACAACTTAAAAAAAATAAAAATAAAAAATCATAACGATCCTGAGCTTTTTTTGTACTCAGCAGTATCTCTTGGCGTGGTTGCAGATATTTTCCAGTTGAAATACTCTGGATTCCAATTTTTAATATATTCATAGTATATACATTTATATACATATATGTTAGATATGCACATACACATATGTAAGAAAAGAGTATAAGAATTATAGTCTGAGGAGTTGAACTTGAATACTGGCCATTTATTGACCATATGACCTTGGGAAAGCATTTAAATCTTTAAATAGTTATAAAGATATTGGCTGACCAACATGCACAGGAATTGAATGTTTCCAAAGACAGAACATATTTTAGAGCATTCATAAACTCCAAAGCATATTAAATATTACTTATTTTTAATCTTTCACTGGTGAGCTCATTTTCAGCTTTGGTTTACCTTCCCTACTTCTCAGGAGCAATTTGTGTTCTTTAGAGCTGTCCCCAAAGGTTCATTACTGTTGGAGGCCACATCAATATAGCTTCAGCTATGGGACTCCCAACAATGCTTTCTACTTCCCATTTGTCCTTTCTCATATTTTCTTGAGTCATATGTGTTCCTTTCCCTCTGATGGACTTATTTTCGTCTATTTCTTGTCTCCCTTCCAGTGCTAAAAATACTCACTATTCCACCTAGATGTTTGACACATTTGTTTTATTTCCCCCTACATCCCCAGCAGTACAATGAACAGATACTTTGAAAGCCTAACTTCGTAAAAGAATGGCTTGTGTTCAGTTCAAGTTTTGCAGTGTGATACTTAAAAATACATTTTTCCTGGGGACTCAAAAATGCCTCACCTGCCCCACTCATGTATCATTGGCCCAGTGCTCACTCATGGATGTCACCCAAGCTCCTTTTTGGCTCTTTCTGTTCCTGGTCACCTTTCACAGACTACCCAACTCTCACTCACTGGATTTAAGCCCTGCCATCGGACCTCTATAGCAGCACCCTGTTTACACACAAATACAAGCATACACACACACAACCATATGTATATAAATGCATGTATATAAAATGAATAAAATTGATGTAAAGTGGCCAAGACATTATCCAATTTAACAAGTAAATAGCCGAAGAGACTTGAAAAAAATTTCCATTCTAGCCGCCTAAATTATATTGCAAATTTGTGAGGTCAGTGAGAATTCATCCATGCTTCTGGCCTCCTAAAGAGATTCCACAGCCTCCTCTATAATCTGTTGCAACATTTAACAACTTTCATTCCTTAGAAGTTTCTTTTTATTTTTTTAAGAGTAAAGGAAACCTGCAGAGAGTGTGAATAATTCATTTGCTTTTGCATTTACATGCTTTCCCATTTAGTTAGGTTTTCCTCATTTTGGCTTTTCAGCATTTTCAGCTTTAGTTGTTCTTGAATTAGTGTTGAAAATAAATATGGGTGGTGATATGCTAACAAAAAATGCAGGGAATCCTTACTCCTGAATGAGATTTCCAATACTGGAAGTTCAGCCAGAAACATTTCTCTCATTTTGAAGATAAAATATGCACTGGGAAGACTTATTAACTTAGTATAAACTTGACCAATAGCTACACATGACTACTCACATTTTACTTCTTTTTTTACACTTTTATTTTTCTATTTTTATTTTTTTTATTTTTTTATTTTTTGCCATTTTCCACCTGTGTAGAGTGTGCAGCACTATGTGTAGCCCTCTTTCTGAGTGGTAGGAAAAACTTCAAGAATGGAAATACAAGTACAAATGGAAAATGGGAGAAATTGGTTTCTGAGGCCAGCTTCATCTTTGTCTTCTAATTTGGATTTAGGCACTAGGAGATAATGTCAGTTGGCATGGCGGGAGGCGGTCAGATGGTCCATAAAAAGCTATATTATAGGGTACTCATATTAAGGAAAGATACAGACATTCATACTTATAGATATTCCACACATGTAACCTACAAACATATCTCAAGTAAATTTCTCCAGCTATCCTGTTTTCCTTACGTTGATGGAGGACTCTCAATGCACAGGGACATAACCTCTGTCCCAAAACACCAGACTCTTTGAAAACCAAGGCAGACCCTCCCTTTCAAGGGAAATGATTGTGTGGAATTTGGAAGTAAGCTTGCATAGATAGAATTTGCTCCCCTATGAGCCAACCCACCAAGTATTTCTGATGATTCTCCTTTGCCTATAGTTTCTGATATGTTTCAAGCAGACCCCCCCACCCGCAACAATGAGGAAGTTCAGAGCACTCACCTACATCTACCTTGGATGGATAGCTGCTCTTCTGCTTTCTCATTTAAGAAACAGACTGGGGGGAGCCTGGGTGGCCTAGCTGGTTAAGGGACTGCCTTCGACTCAGGTCATGATTCTGGAGTCCCGGGATTGAACCCCTCGTCGGGCCTCCTGCTCTGCCGGAAGCCTGCTTCTTCCTCTCTCACTCCCCCTGCTTGTGTTCCCTCTCTAGCTGTGTTTCTGTCAAATAAATAAATAACATTTTAAAAGAAAAGAAAAGAAAAGAAAAGAGAAGAGAAGGGAAGGGAAGGGAAGGGAAGGGAAGAAAAGAAAAGAAAAGAAAAGAAAAGAAAAGAAAAGAAAAGAAAAGAAAAGAAAAGAAAAGAAAAGAAAAGGAAAGGAAAGAAAAGGAAAGGAAAGAAAAGGAAAGGAAAGAAAAGAAAAGGAAAGAAAAGGAAAGGAAAGAAAAGGAAAGGAAAGAAAAGAAAAGGAAAGAAAAGAAAAGGAAAGAAAAGAAAAAAAACCAGACTGGAACTTCTCTATTTAAGCAAACCAACTGATACCGGGAAATTTCGGACACACCGTAGGACATGTATATACTGAGGTGGGCCTGAATTTCCCTAAGTTGATGAATCTACTGAGTCGAATCACCAACCCAGTTTCCACAGAAGGAAGAATTTTTCCTCCAAGTAAAAATCAGTATAGCTTTACCAATTCTTGAGTATCTTGTGATAGCTTTTCTACATTGCGGATTAGCTACCACAAAATTTTAATACTGAACTACTTTTTCTTCTGACACCCAATCAGCCTGTCTTCCCAGAAACACAAACTCATTTTAATATTAAGTTAAATAAAACCACATAAAAAGGGATTGAAAAGTTCTCATTATATTTGAAAGCCAAATATAAATGACTTTGGGATCTCTCTGCATCCCTATCCCTTTCTGTTTGGGCAGGTAATCAAATATTGGCACCAATTTCAGGGAAAACCTGGAAATGACAAAAAAAAAAAAATTGCATTTCTAGAGCTCCTTGTCCAGTTCAGTGTCACAGAACTAGAAATGGTCATAGTACACATATTTCTGGTTGAAAGGTCTGTTACTAAATTAGCAAGAGACTTCTTAGTACCCCCTGTGAAAGAACCTAGCATGGCAAAGGGGAAAGATTAGCATGGAAAACTATATTTAGAGTCCTAGTGGCATTATAAATTGGCCATTCCTTTTGATCATACTTTTTTTATTATTACTACTTCAGTGACTGATTTAGAAATTAGACCGATAACCAATGATGCACTTAGATCCACGACATCATTATTTTTCAGTGCCATTAAGGTATTTCTATGTGTGCCCGCATATGTGGTGTGTGTGTGAGGGGTGGATGTTCAGTATAAATTTAAAAAGCGATTTGTCCCGGGGTGCCTGGGTGGCTCAGTTGGTTAAGCGACTGCCTTCGGCTCAGGTCATGATCCCGGAGACCCGGGATCGAGTCCCACATCGGGCTCCCTGCTTGGCAGGAAGACTGCTTCTTCCCCTCTCACTCCCCCTGCTTGTGTTCCTTCTCTGGCTGTGTTTCTCTCCGTCAAAATAAAAATAAAATCTTTAATAAAAATTAAAATATAAATAAATAAAAAAATAAATAAATAAATAAATAAATAAACAAACAAACAGACAAATAAATAAATAAAATAAAAAGCGATTTGTCCTAATAGAGTGTTCCTCATTGTAGTCTGGGTTTTACTGGCTTCCTGGCTGTAGTCACATTTCAAATGTCAAAATACCCAGAATTTTTGGTCTGATATCAAATTATAAGTAGTGTGATAGTAACTTAAAAAATATGTTTTCTACTTCTAAAATGCCTGTCCTAAAGGAATTCATCATTGCTGTGGTTCAGTGACTACTCTCTGTCTCTGATTCCTTCCTCTAAAAAAGGGAAATTTTATTTCATTTTATTAGTCCTATTCTATATTTTTATATTAGGAGGTATTTAGGGGGCAGGTAATGGTACTTTGGCTGATAAGTTGCCAGATAAGAAATGTCATATATGCACCTGATAGAGAGGTCCTGGACTTTGAACAGGATGCAAAAATTGGGTTTGATTTTGGGTTGGCCCCTTTGTGAATCATATATTCTATGTGTAGGAGAAAAAAAGGTCTGTATATACACTTAGTGGCCAGAGATGAATTGTGGCAAAGACAAATAGCTCTCAAACAAAGATTTGTGCTTTAAAAAAAAAAAAGTATTTTTTTTTATTGCTGGGAGTGGTTACCCATCCAGGGAATATTTTCTTCAGACTCCTTTGCGTAAATTGGGCCATGTAACTAGTTCTTGCTGAAAAGATGTGAGAAGTGAAATATGAAAATTATAGGTTGAGGTGACCAAGCAGGTGTGGCTTTTCCACTCTCTCTTCTCCCATTTGCCACCTGATAGAGGATTCAGTAGTGAACCCAAGGTTGGAGATGTCAAAACTAAATAGTCAAAGAAGCCTGCATCTATGAATGACAATCATGAGGAAAGCTGCTCGTTAATAGGAAACAACTGTTTTAGACTCAACTAAAGTTTTATAAGTTTAACCATCTCAAATGTGGGGGGGGTGCTAGTTACAGCAGCAAATGTTACTTTAACTAATATATCATTACCATTTAACTCTCAAATTTCATTCTGAATATTTTCTGCAATGTCTTCTAACACTGAAAAAAAATCTCTAAAAATATTCTATACATTTCATTCAACCAGCTAGGATTTATTGAGTGCTAAATATGTGGTAGATTATTAATATATCAATTTTCCTTAGTCAAATAGATTTATAATACCAGATCAGATTGTAATCCTGGTAATACATATACATTTTGAGGCATCAAGAGAGAGTAAAGCTGATACTACAATATATATGTGTTCTATTTCTCATATTTAACCCTTACCTCTAGTTTTCTCTTCTCACTCATCTACCACTGGAATGACATGCTCATACCTTCTTATATCAGAAACTAATTTTGCCATTTGATGAAACTGGGAGGTAACGACATCTGTTCCTTGGTACTTACCATTTCTAATCTGCACAAATCCTGCTAAATCTTTTCAATGTCAATGAGAAGGGGTGTATCCTCCATGTGGTTTTCCATTATTAGCAAATTAAGATGCCCTTTGGGATCTGATTTCATCACATAAGTCATTTAAATACTGTATAGAGAAGAGGTTTAGCCTCAGTACTAATCTCTTTGTGTCTGCGTTGAAAATCACCAATGTGTACTCTCAATCTCCTGAAATTCTCTGCAGTCCTGATTTCCAAATGGGAAAATATATATTTCTTGATCAGAGTCATATTCAAATCCAATTACATAAAGTCTCACAACCTCATGAGGGTAATATCTTTCACTCTCAAATAAAAAGTCAAATCAACTTCGGAAACAGAAAATAAAAACATTTTCAAACTCCATTCCAATTTGGAAAGTGACTGACAAAACTGCAGTGCTTCTGAGTCTCCTATGCTGGCCGTAGAAATAATTTCTAAAGTTTCCAAGACACCAATTTGAAATTAACTCAACTGTTACTAATTCTCTTGATCTTAAGAGGGCTGAAATTAAGACTGCCCTCCTATATTTTATTACAATAATGCCATTACTAAGAGTTTACAATTTCCATGGCTCTGTTCAAAACATGTTTCCCACAAGATTGCAAAATAACTAACAATTCTGTTTTGTCACATTTCTGGCAGCAAAAAAGAATAGCTATCTTCAGAATAAGTCTCTCAGTCAGAGAATTGAATAAAAGACACATAACCAAGTAAATCTCCTCCACTTCCCCTCTCTCCTCTGCCCGCACCTTGCTGTCTCCTTCAACATTGCTCCAAGTGATTTGTGCCTCAGAGTAGATTTCAGAGGTTCTGGTCCAGTAGAATCGCAAAATGGGTTTTGCCAGGAGCACTTTTTCTTATTCATTTGAAAGAAAATTGCAACCACACATTTCTGACTCATTTATGCTCAAAACATGAACATTTTGGCTTCTGGGAGCTTTCCAATGTCCAGTTAGACTAGGTTACCTTTTAATGAGCTTGTAAAATACATTTTCTTTAAGAAACAGGCTCACAGAGTGCTTACCATCTCATTTATTATGCAAAGTTAGCATGGTTCATGCGGCAGTAATGATTTTAAATCATATTCAATGTCATTTTTTTTCCATAGAATCCCTATTCCTTCAAATTTATAAAGCATTTGTTGTACGTTTTCCCTCATGATTTTCATCTATCTTCCTTTTGGCATTCTGACAAATATGGAACTCACTCTTATGGTTCATCTCAGAGCTCTCCATAATTTCAGTATCAAGTATAAAATACTATGGTTAAAAAAATAAAAAGTAAAAAATAAAAATAAAAATAAAATAAAAATAAATAAAACAAAATACCACGGTTTCTTCAAACATTCAGTTGACATTTAAGAAAAGTTGCCTATGACCTTCACCTTTTCTAGATCAAGCCGCTTAACCTCATTCAACTAGCTATCCTTTCATGCTTTACCTCAGCCAGGGTTCTACTCCTGGCCTTTGGCAAGATGGTTGCTCTTTCTGTATCACCACCTCCGAGCCACTGTGGCAAGTAAGAGATGACAGAAAACAAGAAGAAGTAAATAGAAATTCAAATGATCCGGGGTCCCCACAGGCATTTATACATGGAAGGATCTCTGATCAGTCAATATTTCCATTCTCTGGTAATCAAAGAGGACTTTCTCAATCCATCTCAGTAAATAATTCCTCAACCCAACTGAAACAATGTTTTTCTTGTGAAGAAATATTTTGTGAAAATCGATTTGAAATGTGTCTGAAGTGAGAATGAGAAGATCTGAAATCTAATTCAATTCCTGACACTGATTATCCTTCTGATGTAATAGTAATAGATAACATTTAATGAGTCTTGATTATATAGTCTAGGTACCGTATAAGCGCTCATACAATTTTGTGAAATAGATACTATTGCTATACTCAGTTTGCAGATTGAGAAGCTGAGGCGGAAAGAAGTTAGATAAGTAGTGAAATCATGATTTCAGCCTCCCTGGGCATTCTAAGTCAAGAGTGCTTGATCAAACCAGTCCACTCTCATCTCCCATAATCTCACTTATGTTAGAACATTAGCATACTCAACAAAGAAATGGTGGCATTAGGCTGGTTGCATTCCTTCTTTCACGGAGCAAGTATTTATTAGGCACCTAACATGTCCAGGTATGCTTCTGAAAAAAATGGGAATAAAACAGCAACCGATACAGAGTTTCTGAGCTCACACTTCAGAGAATCACTGAAGATCTTTCTGACTTTAATATCTACTTAATGATTTTATGTAAATCCCATGTATCCCTCCATGCATAACTCAAGTTCTACCTCTCTTATGAAAACTTATTCTGACTATGCTCACTCTTGCTAATCTATTTTGAATAATTACTGTCTGTTTTCCATTATAAGGCCATTTAATAGTTATATTTAAATCAGGTCACCATAACAAAATTTAAAAGTTATCAGAGAATGAACACTTTGGGAAAAATAAAAATGCCTTGCACACAGCAGGTTTCAATAAATACTGTTTTGGATTCATTTGATGGTAAGAGAATCTGGAATATTTAAGCTCATTCTTTGTATTCTTTTTCCTCCATTATCTCCCTCTATTTTATTTTCATTTCAGCTTCTGTGTGGTTGGCCATACCCCCGGACTCCTTTCCAAAACTATGTTCTCTAGAAATTCTTCAATTCATTCATTCAACGAAACCTTACAAATGCCTTATGAGCCAGGTAACACATAATGTGATGCAAAGACCAACAGCCCTTGGCAACATTGAGGAAATCACAGCTTAGTGGTAGACAGATACATAAATAAATAAACTAAGGTAAATAAACAAATAAATCTCAATATAATGTGGAATGGGTCATATAAGGTAAAAGCAATGCTATAAATCAGAACCTAATACTAACTGGAAAGGAATGGATGGCTTCACTCAAGATCTACCATTTAAATTGTCTTCTGAATGGTAACTAAAAATTTTCTTAGAAGAGAAATTAGTCCAAGAGGATTTTAGGTAGTGAGAATAGACTGTGAGAGAGACTGATGTGGGAAAAAAAAATGTTTGGCAGAAATACAACATTAGTGCATGGCTGGGGACGAGATGGCAGTTATATGTTGGAGAATAGTTAACAGACTTTGGAAGATAAACTGAATGCAGTAAGCAGTGGGAAGCTAACAGAGGTTATTAAACAGAAAAGTACCATTGAAAAGGTCACTGGAATTTTTTAGTTTGGAGCATTATGTAAATTGAAATGTCGCTAATCATCTAAAGGACTCACTGCCATAAACTCCAGCACAACATCCTGCTCCTGTACCTCAACACCAAGCACCCCAGAAACAAGGTCTGCAGAGAGTGCTGGAGCATCGGAGCTCAGGAGCTGGGAACTGTGGGACCCATTCTGGGTTAGAGTTAACAGGGAAAACACCTGAGCAATTCCCCTTGACTTCTCACCAAATGATTCATCCATAGATCATAGAGGAGTTCAAAAGATTAACAAAGAAAATTTAAAGACAAGATTTTAGAGATTCTCTTATTGCACTCAGATGATAAATTAGAAATTTTTGAAAGATTCCTCTTCGATGAATCCAGATTCCAATTTATAGACACGTGTAACAGTCAGCAAAATACTTGGCATAACAAATGCTTTGTGTTTATAAGCGTTCTCTGTGATTTCTGGGTGCATAGTTGATCCAGACTTTGACCTACAAATCTCATTTTTTGAGGGATCTGATTGATCCTTGTTTTCCATATCTATATTAGATATCAGAAAAAGTAACTTTCTCTTTTTCCTTTATACTTCCATTAAAGAGACATATTTAAAGATACCCATTTGCTCAAGTTTAGCAGTGGATAAAATTAAGATTATAAAGAGCTTAGAGAGAGGAAAATCCTTGGGGGTTTATTTCACTTAGTTTGATGGATGCATTGAATTTGGTCTTTCTGGGAATTATGGTGCCAAAATCAGATTTCTATATTTGACAGTGGAAAGTAAGAGAGACAAATTCCCTTTTTATCTAATTATCACAGGGAACATGATCCTACATTTAGTACACTCCAGGCTAAAAAGTTGTCGATTTGAGTTTGGAGTATAAAATTTCAACCAAAAAAAATAAACAGTTTTTGGTCTTCCATTTACCCATTCTGTCATTATTTTGACATTTTTCCCCATGCATTTTATTCAGGTGTTGTATTAGTCAAGACTGTTTTTGTTTTTTTCTTAAGTTAGAAAAACCCAGCAAGAAAGAGTTTAGTCCAAACAATGGATTTGTTGTCTCATATAGTTAGAGACCATTAGGCATGGAGGAATACAGAAGTTCAAACAAATGTCAGGATGTTTATTTCTCTCTGTCTCTCTTGGCTGTGCTTCTCTCTATATGTTGGATTTATTCTCAGGCTGGTTCTCTCCATATGGTAGAAAACATGGCTGTTAAAAACTACAAGCCTATACCCATATTGCCTGCCAATTGAAACAAATAGACCTTCTGTGTTCAAATGTCTGTATCTTCTCAAATAAGGACTATGATTGGACCTGCTTTAGATATTTCCTCACCCTTCCTTACACATCACTCTCTTCATGAACAGTGTGTCGTCTACTTCTTCCAGGTACCATGGTTGGTCTGGCTTAGGCTCTATGTCTGTGGTAGGGGGCTGGAATAAGAGGTAAGGCTGAGATAAGTCGTGCACTGAGGGAGCGGTTGTTTGCCCTACCATTGGAGTTTGGCAGATTGTAATGTCATCTGCGTAAAACCTAATTCGAACTAGTTCCTTTTCTATCTTGCATAGCATAAACAACCACCACCATACAAAAATATTTGCTCCCTTTCCATTCCCAAACAGAAATAAAAGACATATTCTTTTATTCTACTCAGTTTCATATACAGACTCTCTTGAGTGGGATGCATTGCACTTACGAAGCCTAGATGTAGTTCCTAACTTCTAGCTACTGATGGATGGATAAATGGAAACATCACTTACTCCCACAATTCACAATAAATAATGTTAGAGAGAAAATAATTACAGTTAAACTATCACATAGGCAAGTGGCAACAGTTTATAGAATTTATTGCCTCTTAGTAGACAGGGAAAATAAAGATTCTTTCCCTTGGAAGTGCAGTGGATTCCTTGATAATTTATCAGCTAGGGAGAATTCAGCAGTAATTAGAAAGAAGCCCTATTGAAATCAGTTTAAGCAATAAGGGATTTATTATTTAATAAAACAAGAAATCTGTAGGTTGTCCCAGTATCTCAGGGATCCAGATGCTGTTGTCTGGTCTTTGTTCTCCTCAGTGTAATGGCTTCATCCTCAGGTTTGTAGAAAGATGGATCCTATAATCCCAGGTGTGACATTCAGGTCTGTGTTGAGATGTTATATGTTTGAAACTCCACAGGAGTTATCTCTTTTCACAAACCTCTCTTAATAAACATTTTCACCAGAATTTTCCAACACAACTCTCATCCCCCATCCCATTATTTTTAAAATGCAGTTCCCAAGAATTAGTCACATGCATATACCTAAGCAAAGTGCTATTTATTACTATGGCTTATTCAGACTGCCAAAGCTGGAGGGGTATTCAGTATATTCTGAATTATATACCATGTGGAGAAATACTTGAACAAAATCAAGATTTTGTTAGGAAGAAGACTGGGGAATAGAATAGATATCTTATGCACAATCTAGAGTGTCAACTAGTTAGTCAATCAGCTGACTCTTGTTCTACACTTCAGAAGCTCTCCAGAGTTTATTGTTCTTCATAACAATATCTGTGATGAGGTGGTAAATTCGTGGGTTTTTAGATTGCAGTCACACATCCTTGTTTATCAGACTTGGGGAGAAATCTTATAATACATCTGCTTGAAAACCTAACGGTAAATACTTCACCAGATTTCTGGAGGTATGGTATTTACCTTTATGGGTTTTTTCCCTAATATTTTATTGATTTATTTGAGAGACAGAGAGAGAAAGAATGAGCAGAAGGGAGGGGCAGAGGGAGAGAGGGAGAAGCAGACTCCCTGCTGAGCAGAGAGCAGGGAGCCCGATGCGGGCCTCAATCCCAGGACCCAGAGATCATGACCTGAGCTGAAGGCAGATGTTTAACTGACTGAGCCACCCAGGGGCCCCTAATTTTATGGTTTCTACCTTCTAGCAACAAGTCTTTGGCCACTTTCTAAACCTTCCAGTAATGGTTTCCATCTTGGTATCACCTCAGTGTTTAAAGTAGAGATCATTTGTCCTCTCTCACCTGATAGGATTACTATGGAGAATGCTTTACAGGGGAATATCATCTTACCAGACTGTGAGTTCACATACCCAGGAAGTTTGGGGAGGGGAGGGTATATAGGACCTCTTCCATTTCTTTATTTTCTGGCTCTAAATATTATCTCCTGGTTTGTTTTCCATCTTCTCACCTTTGCTCATATCAACTACTGTGCAGGACATAAAATTTGGTGTTTTCAAATTATTATCTGGCCTTTATAACTAATGTTTCATTGCACCTTACCAAAAGCCAACACAGAATTTAAATTAAATAATTAATATTTTTTACCAAATACCTCAATGATCTAGTCCAGATAACACTTAGTACAAGTAAGATAAAATAGTGAGAAGTGTAACCAATTGCTTCACTCCCACATCACAAAGAATGTCTCTTTTCTGGCTGAGAGCTGGGGACACCACACTGACCTTCACCTGATCTCAACCTAGTTCCTATTTTCAACTTTATCATTTGCAACACCTTACATGGAAGGACCACTTTCAATACTTATGAGAACTCTTTTGGTTGTAATTTTTAAAAGCTTTATTAAAACAGGTTTTCTGAAAATAAAAGTTTATTTTCCTATTTGACTGGAATGTCTAAGGATGTTCAGACGTTGGGTATGGTTGGATCCAAGGATGCAAAGGCTATCACCAGGACACTAACTTTCTCTATCTCTTGGCTTTGCTGCTCTCTGCATGATGGAACCGTTCTCAATCAGGTTCTTTCCCTGTGTCAGGGAAGATGGTTTCTGGCAGCCCCAAGTCTACATTTTTAGGACTTGCAATCCAATAGGAAGAGAGACCATCTGTCTTCCATATCCATATATCAAATCTATCCAAATCTCCATTCTAGTGAAATTGCCGGACTCATGTGATCCCACCTGGACAACTTATGCTGATGAAAGAGAGGGACACACATGATTAGACCAGTTAGGTCATATGATGCCCACTCCTATGGTAAGGGTGGTGTGCCGTCTGGATGGACACATCAATATCACAGGGAGGCTGGAAGTAAGTTCGCAAGGCAGAAGCACTAGGACAAAAAAAGCAACATTCTCACTGGAGGTAGGAAAGAAGGGGAGCCTGGCCAAGGCAAGGTTTGGCTACAGCGTTGTACCCCATCCATGGTATCATTTAAGCACCCGGCGTCATCCTACTCTCTCACACTTAACAGCCAATTTATGCTATGTGGGAAGATGCATTTGCCCAGTAAGTGAAAACAATCATATGGATGTATTTTGAAGAGTTTTTCAGATGAATGCTGCTTTCCAAGTGTGAAATGTTGTTATAAGAAAACCTCTGCAACTTGAAGTTAATTTATGCAAAGGGTAGGTGGGGGTTAAAAGCGGCAATACACAGCCATTTCTCAAGCTGTCTTTTTCACAGCTTACATTAAAAGACCCTTCTTCCTAACTTCCCTAATTTAAAAAAAAAAAAAATCCACCACAGAATAAACCTCAGTACTGTTTTCTTTCCCAACAATATTGCTTTCCATCTTCCTGATTTTTCCAGTGAACAGATCATGTGAAAGCATTAATGATTACACAATGCACAGAGTTAGTAAGGTAAGTGAAGCTCATAATTACCTCATTTACATTCTTTTATTCACTGAAACAGAATTCGTAATGACTTTTATGTGAAGTGTGGGGTAATCAGCCCAAATGAAGCTCCCTGGTACAGGGCAGAGAAGGGCTCCAAGTCACCGACTCTCAGCGGAAAACGCCAGATGAATGGTCAAATAGAAGAACCCAGCGGATAGGCCTGGATGTTGCAATTTAAGAGACAAAACAAGAAGCTAGCACAACTAGGTTGATATCTAAGAAGCAGAGCCTTAAGGCAGAAAGAACCAGTGTATTCTCCCCCACATTCATGGTTTTCTATAGGAGAAATAACCAGCTGTCTCTGCTGAAACTACTGGGGGATAAAGAACACTAGTTAAAGAATGGGAAGATCTGTGCTCTAGCCCGGGCCTGTGCACAGGCTAGCAATGAAATGTTAAATAAATCGCTTCACTCTTTTTGATTACAGATAATCCACTTATAAAACATAAGATGTGCACTTCAGAACCACCTAGGCAAACTCCCTTAAAACCGTTTCATTTGGCATTTTCTAGTATTTAACTCTCTCCTGGGAAACAGTTAAAATTGCATTTTGAACAAAATCCCTTGGTGATCCTTAAACAACCAGCACACAAAATGAAAACCTTCAGAAAAAAAAAAAAAAAAATCATGTGTGCCAGAAGCTCTTTAGGTGAACCATTCTTGACGTTCAGAAAAAAAAAAATCTCAAAATATGGGAAGGATAAAAACAGTATCCAATTAACAAGTGCACTTATGACAGTATGGGAATTGAAAAGACAAAATGAAATATCTCAAATGTGTTGGCAATCACACCGAATTATAATGACAGCATCAGCCAGACAGTGTGGAAGACAGAGACCATTTCCTAACATTAACAAACCCTAATGCTGGAGAGATGCTCCATATGAAACAGTTACCTGGGTGGGCTAAGATGGGTAGTCATTGGTACTGACACTTCAGCCCCATTCCTATAACCTTCTTAAGGTGCTTAATGCAATCGGCCGTATATTATAGATTTTAACATCATTAAGGGCTTGAATCTCAACCCACCCAGCTTCAGCCAATGTTTAAAAATTGTATAAATGAATTTATATCATATCTAAATCCTTTCCATCTTTAATATATCCTTGTCCTGTTGAAGCATGTGTGCCATGTTGACAGATATTCCAGTTATCGAGAGATATTCCAGATTTTTCATGAACACGATGCTGATTTTTAAATGGTAGGAAGTAGTTTAAGGTTATTTTAGGACACCCAGAACTCTGGGCCTCCTAACTCTGAGCCAAGTAAGTTTTATTCTATGTAACACCTCATATTTCTATAAAAATAATATGCATTAAGAAAACCTATCTTGACATTTTAATAAGTAATTTCCAACAGTTAATTTTGTCTGTGTACCTTTAAGAGCTCTGAGAGGGGGTTCCTGGGTAGCTCAGTTGGTTAAGCCACTGCCTTCAACTTAGGTCATGATCCTGGAGTCCTGGGATCGAGTCCCACTTCAGGCTTTGCAGGGAATCTGCTTCTCCCTCTGACCTCCTCCCTTCTCATGCTCTCTCTCACTTGCACTCTCTCAAATAAACAAAATCTTTAAAAAATAAAAGTTCTGAGAGGTAGGATATGACTAGTGTGTCTTCCTAATATCCCTAGCCTCCATGATTTTATCCAAAATGTCCACAATCATCTGTTGTCATTGTGGGGAGTGGTATCTTCCTGTGTGGAGGAAAATGCACTGACAAAGTACAGCAACCAAAGCGGTTAATAGCTCAGTCTTCCTCACACTAGGTAAAAGGTCAGTGCTCCAGTTTTAATTGCAAGATTAAGACTTCCCTTGTCACATGCTGAATGAGTGTGTGCTCCTCCCCACGGAGCTATCACAGAAGATCTACTTAATTACCAAAGTTTGTATGAATGACTTTTGTATTTCTATCTTTTTGTCACTCATCATTATTCACCTCCTATTTAAAAAGCCCCATTATGTTTTCAAGGGTACACAATTTGCCTATACATGCAGCCTGATATGACCTAACTTCCTGTATCTATCAGGACCACAGTCAAATAGCTTTGGTCCCCGGAAGCAGACAGAAATGAGAGTTGGCGTTTGGGCCCCCAAGAGGTTAGGCAGTGATCCAAGGACCTGCAGAGGGGCCTCCTGCAACACGGGTGTCCCTCTCGACCAAGCAGAGTCGATGTGTTCTTGCTGTCCGCTGAGTCTGACCTACAGAACTTGCCTCGTTGCTGTGAATTGGTTTTGGGAAGAAATTATCTTCCCTCTTGAATGGTTGTCAGACTTTTTATGAAGGCGAACACGTGCACCACTTTCTGCACAAGCACAAGTAGGACATTCCTTTGCAGCAAGCTGCTCAGCAACAGCTAGGAGCCACAGACAGGGGCAAAAGCACCACATCCTTACCATCTTGAGGCTTATTACTGCATGGTTCATGGGTAAGGCTATAGGTACATAGATTATGGTTGCTTTACTGTCCAAATACCTCAACTGTTATGTAGCACTAATTGTCTCTGTTCCTGCCTAACTGGCTAAGTCCCCTTGCAAATATTTCTAGAAGTTAATAGGCTACCATTTCACATTTGCTTAGGTGAAACCTACTTGCACAACATCCATACCACTTGACCAGGTATCACTTCGGCTGTGAATGACGCATCCAGGTACCTCAGTCTCTCTGGGCTATTCTGTCCGAATCCGTGTGTTCACTGGTGTTCTCCCCTATTCCAGCAACTCATGGAAATCCCCATGAGGCATGGCTGCTGATAGCTACCACCACATCCCCTTCCATTGCCCCTGAAGCTTCTCAGTCTCTGCACTGTAGCCATTCCAGTTCCTAAAATATAATAGCTCCCCGGAGACTCAGGCCACCACAGTTTCAAGTTGGACTCTATTCCCAAGTGGGGATAGTGGTCTTTCCCATTGCTCATGTACTCCTTTAAAAGATCCTAAATGACTGTTTTTCTGGCCTCATTGAATTACAGAAATCAATGCAACAGATCTTCAAGGTTTTAAAATCTTTCCTCCTAGCACTTAGTATAAGGAGCCAGTGGGTTTAAGTAGCAGCTGCTCTTTGGTCATAAGAATCCCTGGTTTCCAACCTATGGTTTTGGAACTCCTTTGTCAAGTTCTTTGTGCTGGGCTATGAATATCTTTAGGTTTATTTTCTCAAAGCATTCTCTCTCAGGTTCTATAAAAATAGTCCACTTGTGTTATCCATTCCTCTTTTGAGCTAAGCATGCCAAGGTATATTCTGAACCCACCTGCCCAACAACCAGAGAGTTGCAGAAATTGGAGGCACTATGCGCCTCTAAACATGGGAATAAAGTATAGGGTTAAATAAAGAAGCTTCTGTTCTATAATTTTAGAGGAAAGGGGTAGATTTCTAGATATCCTTCATTTCCTGAGTTGCCAGTAAGTATTCTCCTCTGAGATGGACATGAGATTTATCCTCAAGAGAAACTGAAGAAGAGTCAGGACAGCAGGCATAGCAGAGGAAGTAGGCTCCAAACAAGAAATAAAAGGATTAAGTCAACATCTATATAACAAGTGGTGAGACTCCCCTTCCCACCAGGCATGGCCTGTCCTTTTCTTTTTTGCCCTAGAAAAATTTTAGCCTGATAAAAATCCTCACTCCCACACACAGCACGACTTGTAGGTTTTTTCCAATTAACTTTTTAATGACTTACTCTTAAGAAAATATGGCATGCAATTACTACATCTTAAGGGAGCCATTAACAGGAAAAACAAAAACCAAAGTAACAGGAAAAAAAAAAAAACTTTGAAGGCAGCGCTACTGCTGGAAACCAGGGAAAATAAGTCAAAAAAAATTTATCATTAGAGCTATCAGATAATTCATGACAACTATAAAAGAACAGAATATTATGAAAAAAGAAACAGAAAATTTTTAAAGATTATTTCAAGAATAATATATTTAATAGAAGGGTTGGCTGATAATTGTGAGACCACATCAAAGCAAAACAAAACAAAGAGGCAAAAGAAAATGAAGAGAAAGGACATGGAAATCAGGATCAATGAAGGGGGTCATACATGCAATTAAAAGTTCTATAAAACAGAACAGAGAGGAGGCATCTGGATGGCTCAGTCAGTTAGGCTTCTGAATCTTGATTACAGCTCAGGCCATGATCTCTGGTCATGAGATAGAATCCCCACGTTGGGCTCTGCACTCAGCAGGGAGTTTGCTTGAGATTCTCCCTCTGCCCCACCCTGCTTCCTCTCCCCTGCCAAATAAAGAAAGAAGGAAATACTTAAAAAAAAAAAAAGAGCAGAGAGGAAATTTGCAAAGCAAAATTTTAAAAATTGCAAGAATTGAAGCATGGATTCTGGTTTGAAATGACCCACTGAGTTATTTACCTCAACACTCTGATTTTTTCAAAAAGTTCTCCGAGTCACATCATCCAAAAATATCAAGGAAAGGGAGGAAAATTATAATATTACAACTTTTCAGAGTGAGTGAGTAACATACAGAAAAAGAAGTAAGTAGCATTGGACTGGTTAGTAGAAACAATGAAGGTGAAAGAAAGTGGAGAAGTACCCTCAAAATCCAAATGGAAATTCTCTTCTACTCAAACTGTCAATTTAAAGAAACTGAGGACATTTTTACACATGTAAAACCTTGAAAAATTTATATTTCATATTTTAAATGTTCTTTACCAGAAAATTACTAGAGTCTGTGAGTGCAATTAAAACTAGGGGGTAAATAGGTAGGGGAAGAGACTGGATCCAGGAATGACCTGTTGTGGACAATATCAGTCAAGAAAGATAAATACTTAGCAGAATACCTAGTAAATATACAGATTCTTTATGATTAAAACATTAAAAGTGTAATGAAGATTATAAATCAAGACTTGTATAAACAAATATATATCCTCTTACTGCATATGAAGAATCAGTATTCAGAGGATTTCATTTCCTTCTAAGTTAATACATAATTTTAATGGAATCCATTAAAAATAATGATTGGCTTATTTCACTCAGCATAATGAAATAAGCCAACTAGAGAAAGTCAAGTATCACATGGTTTCACTTACTTCTGGTGCATAAGGGGTAATGTAGAAGACAGTAGGAGAAGGAAAGTAAATGGGAAGTAGGGTAATTCAGGGTGAGAAATGAAACAGGAGAGACTTTGGACACAGAAACAAACTGAAGAACTTGGAGGGAGGGGGTGGAAGCATGGGAGAGCCTGGTGGTGGGTACTGAGGGCACCTATTGCACAGAGCACTGGGTGTGGGGCATGGGCAACGAATCTTGGAACACTGAAAAAAAATTAAAAAAATACTGATTGGTTATATATTTGTGAAACTAGTCAAGTTGATTAAAATTAAAACTCAAAGAGAAACAAGTAAGAGTAAGCAAGAATTTCTTGAAAACAAGAATAATTAGGAGGTACTCTATGATATTAAAGTTATTATAAAATTATAGCGGGGCACCTGGGTGGCTCAGTTGGTTAAGCGACTGCTTTCGGCTCAGGTCATGATCCTGGAGACCCGGGATCAAGTCCCACATCGGGCTCCCTGCTCAGCGGGAAGCCTGCTTCTCCCTCTCTCAGTCCCTCTGCTTGTATTCCCTCTCTGGCTGTGTTTCACTCTGTCAAATAAATAAATAAAATCTTTAAAAAAATTTATAGCAAATAAGCAGTTTATTGCTGAAACAAAGAGATCAATGGAACAGAGAAGATCCACACTGACATGAATATATAGGAGATTTAGATAATTATAAAGGCTATATTTCAAAGCAATGGAGGAAAAATGGAATATTGTTTTCATAAGGGAAAATGAGTTTTCAGCCCCACCACTAGTTTCTTTGGTTATTAACATCTTATATTTGTATGGCACATTTATCACAATTAATGAACCAATGTCAACACATTATTATTTAAATCCTTTGTTCTGATTTCCTTAGTTCTTACCTATTTTTTTTTTCCATTCAAGTATACTTTTCAATTAGTCATCAGGTCTCTATCGACTCCTGTTGGCTGCAAGATTTTCTCTTATTTTCATTCTTTGTAATGATCTTGACAGTTTTGAGTACTCACTTAGCATTATGCCCTTAAAGACTATTCATGTTATTGCAAATGGCAGGATTTCCTTTTTCCCTGTGGCTGAATATCCTTCAACTTGGATTTTTCTGACGATTCATTTATGATTGGACTGGCATTATGGATTTTAGGGAGAAAGACAATAGAAGTAAAATTCTACTCTCATCACACCAAATCAGGGTATATCCTATCACCATGACTTGCACTACTAACATTAACCTTGACCACCTGGTTGACACAATGTCTGTCAGGTTCTCCACAGTCCTGTTCCCTGTATCTCATTCTGTAATCTTGTAAGGAGATCATTCTGTGCAGCCCATACTGATGGAGTGGGGAATTATACTTCACCTCTCTGAAAGTACACACCTAGATCACTTAGAATCCCTCTACAGAGGAGATTTATTTCTTATCCCTATGTATTTTAAAGCTTTAATTGCATTTGCATTTTTATTGCGATAAAATTGACATGTAACATTGTGTAAGTTTAAGGTATATAATGTGTTGACTTGATACATTTTTATATCCCAATAAGATTACCACCACAGTGTTAGCCCAAACCTCTATTATGTCACTTAATTATAATTTCTTTTTTGCGATGGGAACAATTAAGATCTAGCTCTTAGCAGCTTTGAAGTTCATGATACAGTATTATTACCTATAATCACTATGATGTGCATTAGATATTCAGGTCTTAAGTTGCCTACTAGTTGCACGTTTACACCCTTAAACAGTATCTCCTTAATTCCCATGCCTGGTTTATGGTAATTATCATTCTACTCTCTGTTTTTATGAGTTAGACTGTTTCAGGTTCTACAGCCAAGTGATATCACACAGTATTTGTGTTTCTCTGTCTGACTTATCTCACTTAGCATTATGCCCTCAAAGACTATTCATGTCATTGCAAATGGCAGGATTTCCTTTTTCCCTGTGGCTGAATGATATTCCCGCGTGTGTCCCCCAATAGAATGCAAAGGTTCCCTTTCCACCACATCCTCACCAACACTTGTTACCTCTTAAGTCCTTGATGATAGCCATTTCTAACAAGTGTGAGGTGATATCTCATGGTGGTTTTCATATGCATATCCCCGATGATTAGTGCTGTTGAACATATTTTTTTTTTCTCTTCTGTTGAACATATTTTTATCAACTTATTGACCCTTTCAATGTCTTCTTTGGAAAGATGTCTACTCAATCCCTCCACTCAGGTCTTACTCAGATTGTTTATTTTGTTATTGAGCTATATGAGTTCGTTATCTATTTTAGATATTGGGCCCTTGATCAACACATGGTCTACAAATTATTTCTCCCATTCTCTAGGTTTTCTTTCTACTTTTTAGATTGTTTCTTTCCTGTCCAGAAGCTTTATAGTTTGATGTACTCCCACTTGTGTTTACCTTTGTTGCTTTTGGTGTCACAGCTAAGAAATCCTTGTCAAGACCAACTTTTAGGATCTTCTTCCCTATGTTTTCTTCTAGAAAATTCATGGCATCAGATCCTATGTTTAAGGCTTTAATCCATTTAATTTTAAATTTTGTGTAGGTTAAATGTCCACTTTGATTTTTCTGCATGTGGTTATCTAGTTTTTCCTCAAATCATTTGTTGGAGAGACTATCATTTCCCCATTAATTGTTTGTGTTAACATCTCAACAATATTAATTCTTCTGATCCATGAACACAGGATATCTTTTTATTTGTGTCTTCAATTTTTTTCAAGGGTCTTGTGGTTTTAATTTTAGAAACTTTTAATTCCTTGGATAAAGTTATTCCAAAGTATTTTGGTTTTGATGCTAGTATGAATGGGATAACCTTTTTTCCCCCTGAAGTCTCATTGTTAGTGTATAGAAACACAACTGATTTATATGTTAATTTTATATCCTGCTGAATCTGTTACTTAGTTACAATAGTTTTGGTTGAGTCTGTAGGATTTTCTTTTTTTTTTTTAAAGATTTTATTTAGTTGACAGAGAGAAACACAGCCAGAGAGAGAACACAAGCAGGGGGGGTGAGAGAGGGAGAAGCAGGCTTCCCGCGGAGCAGGGAGCCCGATGCAGGACTCGATTCCCGGTCTCCAGGATCATGACCTAAGCCGAAGGCAGTGGCTTAACCAACTGAGCCACCCAGGCACCCCAGAGTCTGTAGAATTTTCTATATATAAAAGTATATCATCTTCAAATAACAACAATTTTTCTTCTTCCTGATTTGGATACCTTTTATTTTTTTGTCTTTCCTAATTACTTTTGCTGAGACTTCCAGTACAATGTTGAATAGAATAGTAAGAGTAGGTAAATTTGTCTTATTCCTGATCTTGGAAGAAAAGCTTTCAATTTATTATACTATTAAGTATCATGTTAGCTATGCATTCATTGTATCTGACCTTCATTATGTAAAGATATATTCCTTCTCTGCCCAATCTGTTGAGGGTTTTTATCATGAAAGGATGCATTTTGTCAATATTGTACTTTGTCAAATGCTTTTCTTACATCTGTTGAGATAATCATATGATTTTTATCTTTCATTTTATTAATGTGATGTATCACATTTTTCCATATGTGTATGTTAAGCCACCAATGCATTCCTGAAATAAATTCCACTTGTTCATGGTGTATAATTCTTTCAATATGCTGTTAAATGTGGTTTGCTATTATTTTGTTAAGAATTTTGCTTTAATATTTATCAAGGAGGATATTGGTCTATAGTATTCTTTTCTTGTCCTTACGTGGTTTTTGGACTGGTAATGCTGGTCACATAAAATAAGTTTGAAAGTGTTCCATCCTTTTCGATTTTTAAGGATTATTATTAATTCCTATTTAACTGTTTGGTAGAACTCACCAGTGAAGCTCTCTGGTCCTGGGTTTTTCTGTTTGGGAGTTATCAAAATACTGATTCAAATCTTTATACTTGTTATAGGTCTTCCAAATTTTCTATTTCTTCATGATTCATATTTGGAAGTTTCTATGTTTCTAGGAATGTATCCATTTCTTTTAGGGTATCGAATTTGTTGACAAATAATTGTTCATAGTAGTCTTTTATGATCCTTTGCATTTCTGTAGCATTATTTGTAATGTCTGTGCTTTCATTTCTGATGTTATTTGGGTCTTCTGTTTTTTCTTAGTAGTGTTAATCTGGGTAAAGTTTTGTCATTTTGTCTATTTTTTTTTTTTATTCTCCACTTATTCCTGCTCTAATCTTTGCTATTTCTTCATGCTAACTTTGGATATTGTTTTCCTAGTCCCTTGAGGTGTAAGTTAGGTTGTTTATTTAAGATCTTTTATTCTCTTAATATATGCACTTATGGCTATAAACATCCCTCTTAGAATTACTTTTGCAAGACCCCATAAGCTTTGATGTCTTGCATTTCCATTTTCATTTGTTTTATTTTTTTGTATCCCTTTTGATCTCTTTTTTGACTATTGGTTGTTCAGAACTGTGTTGTTTAATTTTCACATATTTGTAGATTTTCTAACTTTCCTTTTGTTATTAATTTCAAGAATGATACCATCATGGTCAGAAAAGATGCTGAGGATGAGTTCAATCTTCTTAAATTTGCTGATTGTTTAGTGTCTTATTGTGTAGAGGTTTTTTTTAATAAATATTTTATTTATTTATTTATTTATTTGGCAGAAAGAGAGACCACAGGTAGGCAGAGAGGCAGGCAGAGAGAGAGGAGGAAGCAGGCTGCCTGATGAGCAGAGAGCCTGATGTGGGCCTCCATCCCAGGACCCTGCGATCATGACCTGAGCCAAAGGCAGAGGCTTTAACCCACAGAGCCACCCAGGCACCCTTATTATGTGGTTTATCCTGGAGAATGTTCCACTTGTGTTTGAGAATAATGTGATTCTACTTCTGTTGGATGGAATATTTATAAGTGCTATTAGTTCCATTTGGTCTAATGTACGGTTCAAGTCCAATGTTTCCTTGTTGATTTTCTGTCTGGATGACCTATCCATTAAAGAAAGTAGGGTATAAAGTCTTCTATTACTACTGTATTGTTATCTAATTCTCCCTTCAAATATATTAGTATTAGCTTAATATGTGTAAGTTCTTTGATACTGGATGCATATATATTTAAAATTGTTGTATTTTCTTGATGAATGACCTATTTATTATTTTATAATGACTTTGTCTCTTGTCAATATTTTTTTGTTTGGTGTTTATTTTGTTTGATATAAGTATATGTACCCTCATTTTCTTCTGTTTTCCATTTTCATATAATCATTTTTTTCATCTCTTCACTTTGAGACTGTGTCCTTAAATTTGCAGTTAATCTCTTGCAAGCAGCATAGATTTGGTGTGTGTGTGTGTGTGTGTGTGTGTGTGTGTGTGTGTGTGTGTTTAATCCACCCAGCTACTATGTGCCTTTTGATTGGGGAGTTCAATTCATTTATATTTGGAGATATCAACAATAAGGACTTAGTGATGAGATCTTAGTAATTGCTTTCTGGTTGTTTTTATCTCCATTGTTTCTTTTACCCTTTGTTTCTGCATACCTTTGCAAATGGATTATTTTTCACGGTGGTATGCTCTGTTTCCTTTTTCTTTGTTTTTTGTGCCTCTATTCTAGACTTTTGCTTTGTGGTTACCATGAGGCTTACATAAAACATCTCACAGATTAAATGGTCATTTTTTTTTTTTTTTTAGCTGAGATGCACAATCACTATGAAACCTTTTTCAATTCTTCAACCCATTCAGCTAGCTCTGATTTCTAAATGTTTATTCTAATCACCATGATTACCAACTAATTTTCTATATCTTCCTAAAGAAGGTTTTAGCATGTTAGTCTTCAGCCACACCACCCTGCTTTCAACAATGAATACATTCTGGGCATCCTACAAGGTATGCTTTGCTTGGTGCCAAGGATACACAGATCAATAAAACACAGTCACTGTCCTAAAGTCAATATGGATGAATGGGCTATTCACATCTGGACTCACTAGAACTCTCCAGTTATCCACAGAGTGAACTAGAAACAATTCCAAGGCCCTCCACAGTCTGTCTCCAATTTATTTTGCTTATTTTATGTCTCATTATTCTCTTTCTTTTGGTTCAATAAATCGGGCTACTTGTCATTTCCCAAACCCATCTGATACCTTCTGATCTCTTACTTTTTCTCACTTTGATCTATGTTTCTGAAATGACCCCCGTGCTTCTCTACCCCTGTCAATTCTTATAGATCCTTAAGGACCCAGATTTCAAATTTCGCCTTCTTAATGAAATGTTATGATTGTTCATGAAGTTTCAATCAAGACATTTTTCTTTTAAAATATATCCACATAACATCAAAGGCAATGGCTAGTTCTTGATCAAATTCTGGTTTGAGCAAAGCATCTCTAAGAGATATTTTGTAATACACTTGGAATATTTGAAAATAAACTAGGTACAAAATTATATTATGGAATTATTATTTTTTTCAGGAATTATGTTTTAATTAAGTAAAAAGTCATTATTTTTAGATGTGAAAACTGAATTAACTAGAGTATAATGATATGATGGCTATAGCTTAAAAATGGATAAAGCAAACATGGCAAAATGTGGAAATTTGATAATAGGAATATAGATTTTTTTGATTATTCTACCTTTCTGTATATTTGAAAAATGGTTCTAATCAAAAGTGAAAACAAGAATCTCAAATATCTTTTGCCTATAGAAATAAAACATATAGATTAAAGAAAACCTGAGGAAAAAAGTAACATGAGTAAAAAGCAACCATTATTCTACCATGCAAAGAGAACCGTTATTCATATTATGATGCATTTCCTTCTATACACTTATAAATACAATTACTTTTATTTTGAATATTTGTGAGTTCTTTGGACTTATAATTTTATATTGATTTCAGATTTCATTTGTTATTTTTAGTTGAGTTATAATTGACATGTAACATTGTATTAGTTTTAAGTATACAACATAATGACTTGGTATAGGTGTATAAATGATTGCCACAATAAGTTAAAACAGTCCATTCTGAGATGATGGGAACCTAACTTCAACCATCTACAAAAGTTTTACCTTTTAGTCCTCTTCTTTTATACTTTGGATGTCATCACTTATCTTTTTATATTGTATATTCATTAAGAAATTATAGTAGCTATAGTATTTTAACACTTTTCTCCTTTGCCCTTTATATCATTTATAAGTGTTTAAGTGTCTAAGTGTTAAGTGTCTAATATACCATCCTATTACAAATTAGAATTTTCTACTATGACTGTATATTTACCTTTACCTGTGTTTTCTTAAATTTTATATGTTTTCATGTTACTAATTTGTCTTTTCATTTCAGCTTTCATCATTTCTTGCAGGGCAGGTCTAGTGGTGATGAACTCACTCAGCTTTTGTTTGCCTGAGCAAGTCTTAATTTCTCCTTCATATCCGAAGGGTAATTTTCCAGACTGAGTATTTGGCTGGCACTTTTTTTTTTCTTTCATCACTTTGAATATTATTTCACTCTCTTCTAGCCTATAGGGTTTATGCTGAGAGATCTGGTGATAGACTAATGGAGGTTCCTTTGTAGGTTATCGTCTTTTTCTTGGCTGTTTACAGGATTCTCTCTTTATCTTTGATTTTTGACAGTTTCATTATAATGTGTTTAGAAATATATATATGTATATATATATATATATATTACATTAAGATAATAGCTAATATTATAACAGAAAATATTAGCTACATGAATTCGGATACTCAATTCTCTCCCCAGGTTTGGAAAGTTTTTAGTTTTCATTTCTTTATATAAACTTCCTGCTCCCTTCTCCCTTTCTTCTTCTATCTGGGAATCCTGATAATCCTAATATTTACTTTTTTGGTGGAATCTCATAGACCACATATGCTTTCTTCATTCTTTTTCATGCTTTTTCTTAGTTAACCTCAAACAGGGTCATTTCAAAATTCTTATCCTCTAACTCATTTATGTTATCTTCCATCTGCTTTACTGCTGATGCTCTATTACATATTTAATTTCATTTATTGATTTCTTCAGCTTCATAATTTCTGTTCAGTTCTTTTTTTATGATTTCTATCTCTTTTGGAAAAATTTCAATTTGAACATGTACTTTTTGCAATATTTCACTGAATTGTCTTTTTGAGATTTTTTGTTGATTGTTGAGTTCCTTCAAAAAACTATTTTGAATTCTTTATCAGCTAAATTATAAATTTTCATGCCTTTGAGTTCAGTTACTGGAAAATTATTATCATCTTTTGATGATGACATGTAAATTTTTTTCACATTCCCTGTAGTTTTGCATTGCTTCTTTCATTTCTGAAGGCACAAACATCTCCTTAAATCTTTTCTTACTACCTTCAGATTGGGTATTCGGTTTGTTGGTGCTCTTATCTGGGACTCTCTGCCTTTTATGGGTATACCTGTTCCACTTCTCTTATTTCTTCTTATGGTTTATTTCTTAAACTTTTAGGTCTTCTCCAATGTTTACAATTCATGAGGCTGGTCATTGGAAACCTCTCTTTAATTACAGAAGGTAGTGCCATAGTCAAGTTGTGGTGTCTTCCTTGCCAATACACCCTTGCTTGTTTTCTGAGCACACTCCTGGTTTACCAGAACTTGTTCTCACCTCTGCCCTTGGCAGTATGTGCAAGGAGTCCACTGTAGAATGGGGGAGGTGTGGGGTTAGCACTTAGGGTGGTGGGGGTGTCTGCAGACTTGGGAGGGAGAACCCCAGGTGTGGTGCTCACAGAGGCTCATGAGTAGACTTCTGGTTGAGCATAGTCAGCAGGAACTACATAACTTTAGTCCTTTTTGATATTCTTATCTGCCTCTTTCCCAATATCTCCTTCCTCCCAGTCATGGAGGTGCCCCCTCAGTACTCAATGTGTTGCTGGAGGAAAATGGATTTCTCTAGCTGCTTTCTGCACCACTGCAGTAGCTAGATGCTCACTCTCTTTTTCCCCTGTGGGAGCTATCACCAAACCTGATAGTTCAGCCTCATAAACTGTTGCCCTGGTCGGGGGGCAGGATGGTTCTGGTAAAGTTCTTGTCATTTCCACTGCATCCAAATTCTCTCTTTTTTCTGCAATGTCATTGTTCTGGAATCTCCCCTAGGGAATGATGGACTTCAGCAACTTATTTTTTGACTGGACATGTCAGCATTCTCCAGGGTTTTTTTTTTTTTTTGACCATGGCAAGAGTAGTTAGGGTAGGTCAGCTATGCTGTTGGTTTCACAACCCATATTCAGGTCTGTCTGCATATTACAAGATACATACATGGGCAAAACTCCTGATGGGTCCTTTTGTGTATATTGCTGCATCCCACAATTTCCACAGAGGCACTTGTGATCATAGATGGAGTCTAATGTCTTGTGGGAAAGACTGGGAGCAAAAAAGAGAAACATCTTATACCACCATGAAGCTGATGTCACTGTCTCTCCCTAAGTAATTTTTATTCAATCATTTATTTATATCAGTGTGGACACATGGGCTATTTTATGCTTGAGCTATAATCCAGTAGTACATTATTTATTTTGTTGTTCAACTTGTTCCAACTTTGGCCATTGGGAGCTCTCTTTATTTGGCCCCTGTGTCCTGTGACAATCCTCTTCACTGTGTTTTGTTGTTGTTTGCTAGCTTGTTTAAGACACTTTTTTATTGATACTGGAACATGATCCAGGCTAACCCTGTATATATTCTGCACAGTCTAGAATCAGCCATTTATCCAAAAACCCTGTACCTTTTATATAAGAATAGTATTAGAAAACAAACAAAATCTAGACACTGAGTTCGTTCAGTGTCACTGGGACAGGCTCTGTCTGCTGACAAAGCAGGGAAATAAACATATGCATTCTAAGCTCTCCATATATACATACTGATAAATATTTTGATAGGTATTTTAGTATGTATCTATCTGTATCTGTAAGTTAAGCATTATTTGACATTGATATCTACAACTGTAATCCATTATCACACTGATTATTCCAGAATTCTCCCTTTATTTATCTGCTCATCCATGACCTCCAAATTCAATAGTGAAAAAACTGAATCCCATCAATCTAGATCCATTTAATTAATTGTTCAATTAGAGCATACTATTTAGTAATGTTAATCTGTATCTTCATTGGGGTAAGAACTTCATTGAATAGAAGATATTGTTTTATATAGTCCTTTTAGTTGAGGACATTGCTATAGGTAGCCTTTTGGTTGATAGTCCATTCATTTCCAAAGTTACTTAGAACAGCCCCCCTTTCCCACCACCCTATTCACTACAGTTGTTTCATACATTTGTAATATAGATAGATTCCTTTATCTTAGTCTACATTATATCGTGGGATCCTCTGATCTTCTAAAGTGATCTTTTTATTTGCACACATTACAGTTTACCCTTTCAATAGTTCTCAACGAACACATTACTGTCATGTATCCACTATTAGAGTATTGTGCAGAATAGATTTAACACCCTATGAAAATCTATGCTTCATCTGCTCGATCCTACACTTACCCTAAATACCTGGAAACCACTATTTTGTTTACTATTTCAATATTTTTGCCTATTCCAGCTTATTGTAAAAATGGAATAATGCAGTATATAGGCTTTTCAAACTGATGTTTTACTTAGCATAAGTGAAGCATTTAAGCATTTAAGATTTATTCATGTCTTTATATTCTTTACATGGCTTGATAATTCATTTCTTTTTGTTGTTGTTACTGAAGAGTATTCCCCTAGAAATGTATCACAGTTTTTTGTCCATTCAATGTTTATCCATTCAAGAACATCTTGGTTTCTTCCAGTTTGGGGAAATAATGGCCAAAGCTGCTATAAACATTCATATGCAGGTTTTTATATGGATACACATTTTCTTTTCTTTCTTTTATTTTTAAGACCACTAAGTCTTTTTTGTTTGTTTTGTTTGTTTTTAAGATTTTATTTATTTATTTGAGAGAGAGTAGAAGAGCACACAGGAGGTGGAGGAGAGGGGCAGGGAGAGAGGGAGAAACCAATTCTCCCGTGAGCAGAGAACCCAACTCCAGGCTTCCTCTCAGGACCCTGAGATCATGACCTAAGCCACAGGTAGAGGCTTGACTGACAGAGCCACCCAGGCGTTCCCCTGGATATAAGCTTCCAAACCACTCGGTAAATACCTAGAAAAGCAATTCCTGGATTATATAGTCAGATTTTTTTTTAAAATGATTTTATTTATTTATTTGTCAGAGAGAGAGAGCACAAACAGGAAAAGTGGCAGGCAGAGGGAGAAATGGGCTTCCGGCTAAGCAAGGAGCCCATCGCAAAACTCAGTCCCAAAATGCCGAGATCACGATCTGAGCCAAAGGCAGAAGTATAACCAGCTGAGCCATCCAGGTGTCCCATAGAGTAAGATTATATTTAGCTTTGTAAGCAAT
The DNA here is from genome assembly GCA_004023965.1 of Spilogale gracilis. Taxonomy (NCBI): domain Eukaryota; kingdom Metazoa; phylum Chordata; class Mammalia; order Carnivora; family Mephitidae; genus Spilogale; species Spilogale gracilis. The sequence continues at coordinate 159,872 of PITA01001326.1, forward strand.
TTTCAAACAGTTTTTCATACTGCTATAGCATTTTGTATTTCCTTCATCAATGAATGAATGTTCCTGTTGCTCCACATTCTTGACAGCAATTTCTATTGTCAGGTTTTTTGTGTGGTAATAATCTCATTGTGGTTTTAATTTGCACTTAGCTAGTGATGAATGATGTAGAGCATCTTTTTACATACTTAATTGCCATTTTCATACTTCTTTGATAGGGTGTTTGTTCAGATCTTCTGTCCATTTTTCACTTGGGGTTGATTTCTTATTGAGTGTAAAGACTGCTTTACAAACATTTCCACCCAGTCTATGACTTGTCTTTTTATTCCTTTACAAGCGTCTTTCACAGAGGGAAACTTTTAAATTTTAATAAATTTCAATTTAATTTCTTTTTCTTGCGTTTGGTATCTAAAAAGCCATCACCAAACCCAAAGTCACATAGATTTTCCCCTTTGTTTTCTTCTAGGACTTCTATAGTTTTGCTTGTTGCATTTAGGTCTCTAATCAATTTCATTTTCAATTTTGCGTAAGACATAAGGTTCATGGTTGGGTACTTTTCTTTTTTTAGCATATAAACATTAGATTGTTCCAGAATCATCTACTGAGAAGACTATCCCTTCTTCATTGGCCATTGCACTTCTATCAAAAATTAGTTAAATGCATTTGTGCAAGTCAATTTCTGAGTTTCCTAATCTACATATCTAAATTTATGACCAATACGATACTGTCGTGAGTACTTAAATTTTATAGGGAGCTTTGAAATCAGGTAGTGAGTGCTCCAACTGGTTTCTTATTTAGCTTGTGTTACCTATTCTAGGTCTTTTGCCTGGCTAGGTCGTCAATACAATGTTGCCTATTTTGTTGAAGCATTGTGCATCTATGTTCATAAGTGATACATTCTGAAATTTTTCTTTCTTCCAATGCCATTATCTGGGGAAGTGGGGATTCATACGATAAATTAGGAAATATATCTAGACAAAATTGTGGGGAAGTGGTATAATTTCTTCCTTAAATGTTTGAGTTCTTCCATGAAACCACTGGATTTTATGACTGTCTTGGAAAGTTGTTACTAAGTAATTCATTTTTTAACTTTGATAAATGCAGGGCTATTCATTTTATCCATTTTCCTTGTGACAGTTGTGATCGTTTTTGTATTTCAAGGAATTGATCTATTTCATCTAAGATCAAATTTACAGGCATGGGGTTGTTCACAGTATTCTTTTATTATCATTTTAATGCCTATGGAATCGATAATGATTACCCCTCTTTTTTCTAGTATTAGGAATCTGCATCTTCTCTCTTTTTTCCTTGTTTAGCCCGTTAGAGTTTTATAAATTGAATTAATCTTTTCAAAGGAGCAAACTTTGGTTTCATTGATTTTCTCTATTATTTTCTTGATTTCAATTTAATTGATTTCTTCTCTAATTTTTATGTTATTTTCTGCTTGATTTAAATTTAAATTGCACTTCTTTTTCTAGTTTCCCACAAAGTCAGGTTATTGATTTTAGATCTTTCTTCTTTTTTACTATGTGGATTTAATGGCACAAACTTCCCTCTATTATTTTCCTTGCATCCCACAAATTAGATGTTATATTTTATTTTCATTGAGTTCAAAGTATTTTTTAAATTTCTCACAAGACTTCTTTGATGTGTGCACACACACATACACACACACACACAAATCTATCTATCATCTAGATATTTATCATTTATCTATATCAGTTGAATATATATATAAGTTAAATTTCCAAATATTGGAGAATATTCCAGCTGTCTTTCTCTTATTGATTATTTCTGGTTTAATTTTATTGTGATCTTAGAATATACTTTGTATGACATCTAGTTATTTAAGTTATTAAGGTATGGATTATAGTCCAGAGTATGGTCTATTTTGGTGAATGTTCTATGAGAACTTTAGAAGAATGTTAATTCTGCTGCTGTTGGATGAAGTATTCCATAAATATCAATGAAGTCAAGTTGACTTATAATGCTATTTAGATAACTATATCCTACTGATATTCTGCCTACTTGATCAGTCAATCCTTGACAAAAGAATATTAAGGTCTCCAACTAGATCAGTGATCTATTTTCCCTTTCATTTCTGTCAGATTTTTGCCTCATATATTTTTATGTACTATTGTTAGGTGCATTCATGTTCAGGGCTATCATGTCTTCTTCAAGAAATAACCTCTATCCTTATATGATTCCCTTATTTATCCCTGATGAGACTCATTGTACTCAAGGCTGAATTCTCTTAAATTACTAGAGAAATTTCAACTGGAAAATTGTTAGAGATATTCTAGCTTTCTTTTGATAAATGTTAACATGACATATTTATATTTTCACTTTTAACCTGTTACAGTTTTTATATTAAAGTGAATTTTTTATCGACAACATATAGTTGCATCTTGTATTTCTTTCACTCTAGAAATCTCTGTCTTTAATTGGTTATTTAGACCATTCACATGTAAAGTGACTATTGGTATAGTTGGATTACCATTTTTTACAACTGTTTCCGACTTATATGTGATTCTATTTCATATCCTCTCCCAACATATCAATCAACTACTTTTTAAACACAATTAGGAATTGCCTTAAAATGTACTACATTTTAATATAAATTAGATTTTAAACAACCCTATGCTACTTGTGTATAGTGTAGGTTCCTTATAACAAGAGGATCCCCAATTTCTCCCACTCATCTCTTGTGATGTTGCTTCATTTATTTCATTTATTCATATACTATAATCACCAAATACATTGTTTTTGTTATTACATTAAGCAACCAGTGTGTGTGTGTGTGTGTGTGTGTGTGTGTGTGTGTGTGTGTGTGTGGTAAAATACCTATAACGCAAATTTATCATCTTAACCATTTTTAAGTTTAAATATACATTGTTGTGCAACTATCACCAACATAACACTTTTTTTATCTTGTAACACTGACCTCTATACCCATTAGACAATTCCCCTCTCTCCGTCCCCACAAGTTTCTGACAATCACCATTATATGGCCTTTATGATTTCAACTACTCTCATATAGTACTGCCTTTCTGTTATGCATTTCACTTAGCATAATATCTTCAAGGTTCATCCATATTGTAGCATGTTGCAGTATTACATTCCTTTATAAGGCTGAGTAATAGTATTCCACTATATATATATACGCATTTTGTACCTCCAACTTGGGTTGGTTTCATGTTTTAGCTATTGTGAATAATGCCACTATGAACACAGGTATACAAGTATCCCTTGGAGACCCTGTTTTGAATTCTTTGTGTATATAAACTGAAGTGGAATTTCTGGATCACATGATAATTCTACTTCTAATTTTTTGGAGGAATTATCATGCTATTTCCTACAGCAGCTGTACCATTTCACATCCCATCAGTAGTGCCCAAGAATTTCAAATTTTCAACATCCTTGCCAACACTTGTTTTCTGTTTTTGTGATAGTAGCTATCTTAGTGGTTGTGAGATGGTATCTCATTATAGCTTTAATTTGAATTTCTCTAATGATTAATCATGATGAGCAACTTTGTACATGTTTACTGGCCATTTATATATCTTTTTAGAGAAACATCTCTTCTACTCCTTTATCATTTATGAATCAGGCTGCTTTTGTTGTGTTTTAGGAGCTCTCTATATATTCTGCATGTTAAATATCAGATCTAGGATTTACCAATACCTTCTCCCATTCTGTGGGTTGTCTTTTTATTTTGTTGATAGTGTCTTTTGGTGCACAAAATTTAAAAATTTTCGATGAAGTCCAATTTGACCTTCTTTTTTCCTTTTTTATTTGTGCCTTTGGTGTCACAGCCAAGAAATCATGGCTAAATCCACAGTCATAACATTTTATCTTAGGTTTCCTTCTAACACTTTTGTTGTCTTAGGTCTAAAATTTAGGCCCTTGCTCCATTTTGAGTTAATTTTTGTGTATGGTGTTAGGTATGTATCCAGCAATATTCTTTTGCATGTGGATAGTTTTTTCTCAGCACGATGTGTTGAAAGGACTGTCCTTTCGCATTGAAACTTGAAACTTGTCAAAAACTATTTGATCTTATATACAAGAGCTTATTTCTGTGTTCTCTATTCTTTCCCATTGGTCTACATGCCCATCTTTAAACTAATATCATCTTGTTTAAAATTTTAACAATATTAATTCTTGGGCACCTGGGTGGCTAGTCTTTAAGCATCTGCTTCAGCTCAGGTCATGATCCCGGAGACCAGGGATCGAGCCCCTCATCCAGCTCCCTGCTTGGTGGGAAGCCTGCTTCTCCCTCTCTCATTCCTCCTGCTTGTGTTCCATCTCCAGTTGTGTTTCTCTCTGTCAAATAAATAAATAAAATCTTTAAAATATATATTGATTCTTCTCATCCATGAACCTAGAACCTTTCCAATAAGTGGAAAGATATATCCACTTATTTGTTTCTTCAATTTCTTTCATCAATGTCTTCTCATTTGAATTATATGAGTCTTTTATCTCCTTTTATCTCTCCTTATTTCAATTCCTAAGCATGTATTCTTTTTTTGGCATAATTTTTTTAAAGATTTTATTTATTTATTTGACAGAGAGAAACACGCCTAGAGAGGGAACACAAGCAGAGGGAGTGAGAGAGGGAGAAGCAGGCTTTCCATGGAACAGGGAACCTGATGTGGGGCTCAATCCTGGGACTATGGGATCATGACCTGAGCCGAAGGCAGTCCCTTAACTAACTGAGCCACCCAGGTGCCCCCTTTTTGGCGTTATTAAAAAGGAAATTATTTTTGTCATTTCCTTTCAGATTATTTATTGTTTGTGTATATAAATGCAACTTATTTTTGCATGTTGACTTTGTCGTTCTTTTGCTGAACTCACTTATTAGTTTTGCAGGATTTTTTTGGTGTGGAATCTTTAGAGTTTTCTCTGTATAAGACTCTACCACTTGCAACCAGAGTTAATTTCACTTCATCCTTTCAAATCTGGATGACTTTTATTTCTCTTTCTTGCCTCATTGAACAGTCGCCTATTGCTCTGATTAGAGCTTCCTGTACTATGTCGAGCAGAAGTGTCGAAAACTGACACCTTCATCTTGTTCTTGGTCTTACAGGAAAAGTTATCCGTGCTTTACCATTGAGTATGATGTTTGTTGTGTATTTTTTAACATATGGCTTTTATTACGTAAAAGTAGTGTCCTCCTCTTCCTGGTTTGTCCAGTGTTATTAACATGAAAGGGTGTCCAATTTTGTCAAATGCTTTTTGTGAATCAACAAAGATGATCATTTCCCCCCATTCTGATGTGGTGTTTTACAATAATCAATTTTCATATGTCAAACCATTCTTGCATTACCAGAAAAATCACACCTGGTCATGGTGTATGAGCCTTTTAATATGCTTCTGAATTCTGTTTACTAGTAATTTTGAGGATTGTAATATCAATGTCCATACAGGATATTTATATCAATGTCCATACAGGATATTTGTAGTTTTCTTTTCTTGTAGTGCCTCTTTGGCTTTGGTATCAGGATAAGGCTAACCTCGTAGACTGAATGAGGAAGCATTCCCTTCTTAATTTTTTGTAAAAGTTTAAGAAGGATTATTATTACTTCTTTTTTAAATGTTTGGTAGAATTCACCAGTGAAGCCATCTAGTCCAAGGCTTTTTCCTCTGTTGGACAATTTTTTGATTACTGATTCAATCTCTTACTAACTATTGTCCCCATCTCCAGCATAAAGCTCCTAAAACCCTTGGAATTTCCTGTGATGAGAGCAATAAAAGAATCTTGTTATGTTAAGAGGTGGCTTTTAGAAAACCCCTAATTATCCAAAGGAGGCGTTCTGGTTGCCAGGGGAACCAGCCATGTGATTAGAAAGTTGGAACTTTCAGTCCCACCCCTTTCCCAATCCCTGAGGAAGGACGGGTGGAGATTGTGTTCAATCACCAATGGCCAATGATTGACACAACCATGCCTATGTAGTAAAGCCCCCATTAAAAAGGGGGGGGGGGCGCCTGGGTGGTTCAGTTGGTTGAGCGACTGCCTTCACTCAGGTCCTGATCCCCAGCGCCAGGGATCAGCAGCACATCCCGCCCCCTGCTGGGCGGGAAGCCTGCTTCTCCCTCTCTCACTCCCCCTGCTTGTGTTCCCTCTCTGGCTGTGTTCTTCTGTCAAATAGATAAAATCTTAAAAAAAAAAAAAAAAAAAAAAGACAGGGTTCTGAGAGCTTCCAGATTGGTGAAAACATGGAAATTCAGGGAGAGTGGCATGCTCAGAGAATGGAAGTTTCACCTCTTTCCCATACACCTTGCTCTGTGCATCTCTTCCAGCTGGCTGTTCATCTGTATCCTTTATCATATCCTTTTATGATAAACTGGAAAATAATAAGGAAACTTTTTCCTGAGTTCTGTGAGGCACTCTAGCAAATTAATCAAACCCAGGGAGAAAGTTGTGGGAACCTCTGATGTATAACCAGTCAGTCAGAAGCATAGGTGACAACCTAGAATTGCAAAGGGCTTCTGAAGTGGGGACAAGGGAGAAGTCTTGTGGGACTGAGCCCTTAAGTTGTGGGATCTGATGTTATCTATCTTCTGGTAAACAGTGTTAGAATTGAGTTAACTGTGTGGCGGTATAGAAACACGTACACACAAACACACACACACACACACACACACACACACACACACACACTGGAGGGGTCTATTCAGATTTTCTATTTCTTTGTGATTTAGTCTTGGTAGTTTTTTGTTTCTACAGTTTTATCCATTTCATCCAGGCTATCCAATTTCTTCACTTATAGTTGTTCACAGTACTCTCTTATATTCTTCATTTCTGCAGAATTGGTAGTAATGACTACACTTTGATTTCTGATTTTGATCATTTGAATCTTCTCTCTTTTTCCTTAGTCCAACTAACTAAAGGTTTGTTAATTTTGCTAATCTTTTCAAAAAAACAAATTTTGGTTCTAGTTATCTGGAGCCAGTTATCTTTTAGATTAAGAAAAACAAAAAATTCTATTTGCCTTTGCTCATTCTTCATTCCATGCACCATCTGTTTAAATTCATGTCTCTGAACTATATCATTTCTCTTCTGCCTAAAAAAAAAATATTTTTATCATTTCTTGTAGAGAGGGTTTTCTGGTGGACTTTCCCCCAATTTTTGTTTGAGAAAGTAATTATCCTTCAATCTCAGAGGACTATTTAATTGGATACATAATTCCAGTTTGGTGGTTTATTCTTTCAATATTTAAAAAAATTCACTGTACTCCATATTTGCTTCCATGGTCTATTAAGAAATCCATAGTAATGCTTATTGTTCTTCTTTTATAAGTATACTTTTTTGATTCTGGAAACTTTCAAGACTTTCTCTTTGTATCTGTCTTTCCCCAATGTGGGTGTGTTATGCTTAGGGGTGTGTGTATATGTTCATTATTAATCCTACTTGGTGTTCTCTGAGCTTCCTGGCTCTGTGGCTTTGTGTCTGTCATTAATTTTGGAAAGTTCTCTATCCTTACATTGTGTGTGTGTGTGTGTGTGTGTCTAATTACTCTCACGGTATACATTTGATGTTGTTCCAGAATATTTCATGTCCTGCTCCACTTGTTTTGTTGAATATTCATTTTCTTCTCTTTGTCTTTTAGTGTAGGAAATTTCTATTGACATATATTCGAGGTCACTGATTATTTTCTTAAATCTATCAAGTCTATTAACCAAATCTGTCAATCAGTCCACTGTTCATTTCTACCATTTTGTTAGAAAGGAGGCTCTGGTTGTATTTCACAATGACTACTCTTCTACTCCTCTTATAAGCGGTCAGGGATATTTCTTGATATTTACCATGAGAATCTAATGAGATTTCTGGAGATAAAGCCCACAGATATGTGGGGTTCCCTTAAGATTGTGGCCCCCAAGATTTCTTATTCCAATGGTGGTCCACACTCAGCCTCCAGCAACTCATCATAATATTTAAATATTCCCACTCTTTAATGGATCTAGTGGTGTCTGCAGATTAAACAGATCTTTTGTGTTTCTCTGGATACTCCTATCTCTCCAGATTTGGGGGTGATAATTTATCTGATTAGTTCAAGCAAAGTCACTCTTTCTTAGTTTATCCAGCTTTTTCTTGTTGTAAAAATGGGAATAATGATTCCAAGATCCTTAAATACTGAAATATTTTCAGTATTTAAGGATCTTGATTTTCAGTAAATATCAGAAAAATATTTTCAGTATTTAAGGATCTTGGAAATCATTATTCAATATGAAGCTGGAAGTTGTATTGTTTTTTATTTAAACTTCTGCTTTTTCCAAGATCGAGTAAAATGCTATTTCTTTTATCCTTTGGTTCAGATGGATTTGTTTTCTAATTTTAATTTCTACCAGAACAATAAGGAGTTTTGTTCTTCTTTTCCAGATTTGCTAGTAGTTATTCAATAAGGTTAAAGCTCCCTGCTAGAAAAATCACTAAAATAAAAAGGCCATTTTGTCCCTCTACTCACATACAGAGCAAATTGAGAAAATAATGTCTACTTTCATTACCCAAATATTGTAGTTATGATTTTCTACACCTTAAATATTTCAATTGAATAAACCAAATAATTGGCCCTTTTCCTTCAAATTGAGGCATAATAATAATACATAATTTTCTGTCATCCAGTGACCATTGTTTATCTCTCTAATCTAGTACATATGCTTAAAACCAGTTCTATACAGTTTATTTCAATTGTGCAAAACAATGTATAAAAATGATTTTAAGGAAATTCACAAAATGAAATCACTATTGCTTATCCCTGTCTCTGTCTCTACCTCTAAATCTGTGCAAGTATTTATTTTTTCTTATTGTAGCTGTTACCCCACTAGATGATAAACCCTATGAGAGCAAGTATTATAATTTTGCTACAGTGTGCCGAGGGTCTAGAAGGTGTACAGATACTTAATGGGCTGATAAATTAATAGACAAATGAGTAAATGAATGGATCAGTGGTGATATTTCTGCATAGCTATCGATAATATAATTTACTTTTACTTATATAGTTTCCATCCAAAGTTTTTATAATGCATATATTGTTATGAGAAATGTACTTTAAGTCAAACTAATCAATAAGAAAAAAGAACTACAGCTGGACAAAACAATTATAATAAAATACAGTAGGAAATATTTCAAATCTATTGAAAGGTACATAAAAATATTACAAATGCATATGTACCTACCATGCAGATTTGTTATATGGTAACACTGTTTGCCATTTTTATGTTGACATTTTTGTAAGGAATAAAACATTAGATAGAGCTGTATCCCCACTCATACATTCTAGCCAGAGCCCTATATTTAATTCTGAGAAAAGTGCTATTCTAAAGGTTGGCATATATTCTTATTATCCATGGACTGTTTAATGTTTTCTGGTTTTAAATACTATGCAAATGTCATAACATGCATAATTTTTGCAAACAATTTTTTTAACCTTAGAATTTTTTATATTATCCATGTTTATAAACATATATTTAGTTTTCTTAAAATATTAATCACTACTTACTCTACTTACTATTCCTTTGATTAAATATACTGCATTGTATTCCTATTTTTGGACACATAAGTTTTTTTTCCATTGTTCCCCTTATAAACAATACTGAAATAAATATACTTGTTTATGTCTCCTTGTGCACATTTATGAGTCTCTCTGGTGTTTATATATATATATATATCAGTGAGTAGAATTATTGAGTTGTAGGACATGTGTGACTTCACTTTTACTAGATATTGCCCAATTGTTCTCAAAATAGTTAATTGATTTATATGCTTTTTGAGTGGTAATTAAGAGTATTTTAACTCCTAGACTTTCACCAATGGGTAGTTAAATAAATACAAAGGTGGGAAAAAATGAGACTTTATTGTGAGAGAGTAAAATAAAATGAAAATACAGGACAAATGATATAAGTCGACTCTAAAGGGGGAAAATATATCTTTCTCTAAAAATACAATCAACTAAAGAAAAGAAGAGAACAGGAAAGTCAATTTAACACCACTATTGTTAATATGACATATGGAAAGCAATTATCTGGTTTTGTATGTAATTGTAATAATAGTAGCAGATCAAAATAGAGTAAACCCACTATAGCCCATCTCTGCCACTGATTACAACTAAACATTACAGGTAGAATACAAAAAACAACCACCTATGGATTCTGAAAAATAAACAATTGCCAGTAAATTGCAAGTCAAAGATAAAGCACAACCACATTGCCATATTGGGTGAGTTTCTAGCTTTTGTTTTTATATTTTTGTCTTTTTTCCTCCTCTTTTCACACAAAGGGGAGGAAGTCACAAAGCAGGCATAGACAAGTAACATGACAAGAAATCTCCCTTTTTTGCAGATAAACAAGGAAAGGGGCGTTAGTGAGTTGAAGAATTTAGGGGAAATCCCCATTTTTAAAAATTCTTTTTTCTCTCTTGACTCCATTCCAAGGGTTGTCCCCATCCTGGAACCACACAAGAGTGGTAATTCCAAGAGAAAACCTCTAGTAGGAGGAACTAGAAAAAGGGAGTCAGAGAATATGAGGAAAATCAAGAAAAAAGAAGTGGAGAAACAGATACCCTAGTTCTATGTGTAAGCTGATACAAGTTCTAGGCTCCACCTTGAGCACCATCTTTGTGGAATAAGCCCAAAGCAGCATAGCAGGGACACCTGTGTGGCTCAACCAGTTGATTGAAGCCTCTTGGTTTTGGCTGGGGTCATGATCTCAGGGTCGCAGTCGAACAACTTTAAGCCCTGCATTGGGCTCTGTACTCCAAGCAGATTCTGCTTCAGGTTCTTTCTCCTCCTCCTACTTACTTCCTCTCTCTCCCAAATAAATAAATGAAATCTTAAAACAAAACAAAACAAAAACAGCATAGCAAAGTTATGAGTGGTAGACTATTATATAAAACAGGCTAATCTCTGAGTGATACATGCATGGTGAAGACCCAAGGTAAGACAGCAAAGATTCTGAACACCAAAGTAGTATTTGGAGCCATCATAAGTGAAACAGAATTTGTAGTCTGATCCTAATAAGATTTATTGTTGTTAAACAAGCAAACAAACCAGCAGTACTGTCCAGAGGATTGTAGAAAGACCCAGAGTCAGAATTACTTGACAAAGAACTAGGAAAATTTGTCAATTCTCAAGAGAAAAGACAGTCAACAGATACTAACCAGAAATGACCTTGATGTTGGAATTATCAAAGATGTCAAATCATCATATTATAACTATGCTCCATGAACTACAGGTAAACACTCTTGAAATAAATGGAAAACAGAAGCTCCAAGCATAGAAACTGAAGAAAGAATTACAGAATTAAAGAACCAAAAAGAAATTTTGTAAAAAAAAATGCGATGCCTAAAATAAAAAATGCATTGGATGGGCTCATTAGAAAAATGGACATGACTAAATACAGTAATAAACTTGAAGGTAGTTGAATTGAGATCATTCAACTTGAAGAACAGAACTATAAGATTCAAAAAAAAATAGTTAACCTACACTTAGGAGAAAACCAACACACTTTAGGATCATCATTAAGAATATTCTCTGCATGGCTCTGAGCATTGACTATGATGCCAAATCATTTCCTGATAATAAAATAAATTAGATATATACATCTCATTTGGTCACAGAAATGGGCAACACTTGAGAGTACTCTGGGGTATATATACAACCTGGAAAAAGGTATTAGGTAAAAAATGGGTTGAGATCAAAGATTGGAAACAATTTGGAGATTTTACACAAATAGGTAATCTGTAGTCTATTTTGCTGTCTAAAGTCAGATCAGTATAGCTACAAAAAAAAAAACTAAAAAAAATAATAAATTAAAATTTAAAAAAATCACAAAGTTGTAGATTGATACTGTTTCAACATTATTTCTTTTTCTTAAGAAAAAAAAAAGATTTTATTTATTTATTTGACAGAGAGAAACACAGCCAGAGAGGGAACACAAGCAGGAGTGAGAGAGGGAGAAGCAGGCTTCCCGCCGAGCAGGGAGCCCGATGTGGGACTCGATCCTGGGTCTCCGGGATCATGACCTGAGCAGAAGGCAGTCGCTTAACCAACTGAGCCACCCAGGTGCCCCATTCAACATTATTTCACTTGTTTTATAGCCAGTAATCATTACTTCACTCTAGAATTCCTGGACTGGGAAAAAATATGGACTTCCTCTCCCAATGCATTGACTTGACTTCATATGGATGCAGCCTTGCCAGGCTCTTCTTTGGATTGATCTCTTCATGCTTTCTCCGCCCCAACCCCAGGGAATTTTGTCCACATAGAGGGCATAGAAGGCCACAGAGTCAAAACTGAACATGGAAATATACATCTGAAATCTTTATATTGCTGGTCTGATGGAGCTGAAATGATATCTCATGGCATTGGATATGCATTGTCCCGAGTAACAGTGAGTGTAGGCAGTCCTCACGTCGCACAACATTGCAAGGCTATAAAATGACTGTGTAAACCAAAATCATGCAAAGTGACATATTCAATAAGAAAAATTGCAATTCTTCTGATTTTTGACAACTTCTGTCAAATTATTAAAAACTCTCTTCTTATTGGTCACAAATATATAGGAAAATGAAAAATAGTGTTAATATTTACAAAGTATACTATCAATATAAAACATTAGCAATGTTGAGAAAGCATTTTATCACTTTGTAAAAAAAAATACCAAAAGCAGTTTAATGAACAAAGAAAAACAGAAACAAAGAAAAGAGCAGTCTCTTACATATAGACAACACACTGCTGGTTGCCAGGGGGGAGATTGGAAGGGGGGATGGAAATGGATAAAGGTGATAAAGATAGCACAGAGTAACGTATAAAACTGTTGAAGCACACTGGATTGTACTCCTGGAAACCAATATAACACTCTCTGTTAATTATACCAGAACTACAAAAATAAATTAAAAATTTCAAGAGTAGTTTAAATACTACTTGCCTTCTTATTGCTCTAACACATGATACACAGAAAGCATTTTCCCTGTGTCTTAACAGATTTTCCTACTCCTTTCCAAGTTCAACATTTAAAAGTAAGACTTTCAGCATTTTACCCTTTACACTTTAATTCCATTGAGATATAAATATTCTTGAGTGTCCCTGTTATTGTGAAGTTTTTTGGCAGGCATCACTTCCACCTGTCCTTAAGCTCTCCCCTCATTTGCTTGGGTAAGTGTGCCCTCACCAAGTTCAACAGAAGCCTCTCAAAGGGTGGTCCTATCAGAATTGTTCCTGGGGTCACTTGGTTCCTCTACAACCTCATTTACATCTGACTCAAATTTCGCTTCCAGTGTAATTACTTTTCATTTCCTTGCTGCACTTTCTTCTTTGTTGGCTGGTTTCCTCTTTCAAGTGTTCATTTTTTATACAATGTTACATGGGGCTATTTCTAGGAGACAAAGAAGCAATGCAATTATGTGCACTGCTGTCTCTGCGTGAACTAAATAACCGATGAGCAATGACCAGCAACTCACAGATTGAAAGAAGAGACATAGCCGGTCACCGATCATGATAAGTTTGTTATTTGCATAGCAATTTGAGAACTGAGAAGCTAGCAGCAAAGTTCGTATTTTATGCAATCACCCACTGTTAATATGCCATCGTACTGAAATTGAAACTATATTGTGGGGGAACTTGTGTTGTCTAAGTATTAAAAGTAAAGTTTGTGCATATCAAAATTGGGCAAAGCAACGACTAAATAATATATAGGGCATTGCTTAATAAATATACTGGTCTTTTCAGCTCTTTTGATCTAAAAATTGCTAGTGCAAAATTTTTGACTTTTTTTACTGTTTGGTAGCTTATAATTTTCTTGTTCATTTTAAATGACTCTATATTCAAAATATTTAATTTGTTAGTAATATGCAAGATAAATGCTTTTAAAAATTGTAACTTGTATTTTAAGACCATTCATATGGTTATAAAGAGGTTGTATTTTTCAGGGGCTCCTGGGAGACACAGTGGGTTAAACATCTAACTTCATCTCAGGTCATGATCTGAGGGTCCTGGGATCCAGTCCGGGGTCATCCAGCTCCCTGCTCAGCTGGGAGTCCGCTTGTCCTTCTTTCTCTCCCCCTCCCTCCACTCATGCTCTGTCTCACTCTCAAAATCTATTTAAAAATACAGAGGTTGTATTTTTCATTTTCATGGTTAAGTGTGTCATCTTTCCCTTTATTATGTGTTATTTAGGTCTCTTTCAGAAATGTTTTCCTATTTTGGTACTATAAATGTACAACTCATCTTTTACAAAGAAAATATTACATTTTGCTCTCTACATTTATGTCTCTAATGAATATGGAATTGTTTGTATGTTGGGAGGAGGTAGGGATATAATTTTACCTTTTTTTGTACATTTTTAGTTAATTGACCCAGGAAAAGTATTAAATAATTCTCTCTCTCTCCCTCTCCCTCTCTCTCTCTCTCTCTCTCTCTCTCTCTCTCTCTCTCCATTAATCTGCATTGTAACTTTTTTTTTCCCTAAAGATTTATTTATTTGACAGAGAGAGAGCATGAGATAGCATGTGAGAGAGCACAGGAAGGTGAGAGGGAGAGAGAAACTTCAGGGACTCCTCTGAGCTCTGAGTCTGATGTGGGGCTTGACCTGGGGCTGAATTCCATCTTCTTTTCTTCTTCAAAATCATTTTGGAAATTCCTAATTCTTATTCTTTGAGATATAATCATACCAGGATTATAATTGAGACTTTTTGAAAGTTCATTGAGTTTTATGGGTTTTTATGTTTATAATATGGTTTACAGCTGCTTTAGCTATGCTAATTACCTTTAATAAAGTTTTATAATTTTTCTTACACAGGTTTAGCACAACTCTTGTTTGATAACTTCCTAGATAGCTTATAGTTTTAACGTTACTGCAAATGGTTGCCACGGTTTTCATATTATAATTTCTAATTGGTTGCTTTCAATGTATGGTTGATATAAGGTTTTGAAATTAATATAAAAAATCTTACTGGATTACCTTAATAATTCAAATATTTTATACATTATCTTGGATATTTTATGGAAGTTAGAATACTATCTATTAAAATAATTATTCAGTTTCTTTCTTTCTTTATACAGCTACCTTTTCTTGTTGTATTGCATTGTACATGATTTCCAGCATAATGTTGGATGGGGTGAATAGGTGCATGTAGTAAATATCCCTGACTTTTCCTCACTTTGGCAAGAATGCTTCTGACTTTTGAAAATTGAATGTGGTGTTTGTGATAAGTATTTTATTAGAATAAGGATGTTTTCTTCTTTGCCTAATTTGTAAAACGTCTTATTATGAATAGGTATGTACTTTATCAACTAACTTTTCTCTTTGATAAAATCATAGGACTTTTTCCCTTTAATCTTCAATGTGATACATTAAAAAAGGTATTCTGGAAGTATATGATGGCAACGACAATACATGAGAATCATCAACTTCTTTAAGTAGTTACACTTAACCTCCATTAGCTGACATCATTAGACAACTT
Source organism: Spilogale gracilis (assembly GCA_004023965.1). Classification (NCBI taxonomy): domain Eukaryota; kingdom Metazoa; phylum Chordata; class Mammalia; order Carnivora; family Mephitidae; genus Spilogale; species Spilogale gracilis. Next base: position 175,326 of record PITA01001326.1, read on the forward strand.
TTTCTATATAATGAAACTATCATGGGAAGCCTTGATCTAAGGTAATTGTCCAGAGAACTATCAACTCTGGTTGACTCTGCAATGAGCTCCTTCCTATAGCTCAAAGGAAAAGCTGACTTTTTTTTTCCTTTGATTTTGCTGGATGTTTTGCCTTTCTCTACTTTCAAACACATGTTGAGGTGAGGAGTAATTTTCTTGAGTCATGGACTCAAGCAAAGCAATTTAGAACAAATTGCATTCACTTCATATTTTCACATTAAACTTTGAAGTTATGGACTGCTACTGACTATGGTTGAAGTTCCAGGAACCTTATAAGCAAGCATGGGTTTTCTGCTAACCTAACTGGTTAGGCTCCAATTGTAGATGACCATGTTCACTCCCTGTTTGCTTCTCAAAGTCACCTTCTTCATCAGCCTCAGAGCAAGTTAATGAAATGCTCTCCGGAATACTAAAGGCTAAAACTAGAGGTGACTGGGCAGACATGATAATGTCATATGAAAGTTTACCTGCTTTGCAAGTCTGCTCTGCTCAAAGGGACAGAAAACAGGGATTGATTCTATCTCTCTGTGGGGAGTCTGCATGCTCTTGCCAGATACAACTATGCCTTTACGACAAAAATAGACCCAACAAAGAGGACAGGATCATGAGCAGCTCTGAGCACAGCTTTCTTGGCAGCCTTCGCTGAAATCCAGCTGACTTTTATTTGGTTTTCCTTGTGCTACAAACCGGACAGGCAGGATTGACTGCCTGCCAAAGAGCCCTACTTCCCCTTTGAAGCAACCCTATCAGAGAGACACAATTGCTGGTAGCTTTCAAACCAGCCCCTGGAAGGAAGGGAAGAGGCAGAGCTTAATCCCCTCCAACCCTACACCAGTTCCCAAACTATCACCCCCATAACACTAAGCACATGCAAATCTCTCCTTTGAAGGTAATCTGTGTCTCCAGTCAAATGGAAGAGAACTGAACCTCTTTCAAAGGTGCTACCTGAAACTCTCTAGGAGGCCCCTGCTCAGTATGCTCCTTGCCCCCTGGGCTGTGTGTGCGGAAGACAATCATAGTCCTGTGTATTTTTTATTTACCTTTTTTAAATCTTTATTTTCTGTCAATTAAATATAAGTTCAAGGTCTTTCAGTGGAATTTTCAAATACGGTGTTGTTACTCTATGCATGGAACCTAGAATAGTGTTGGTATATAGTGAGTGCTCAATAAACCTTTATTAAATGAAGAAAGAATAAAATAATGTTACTTTCACAGTATCCAGCATGGTGCTTTAGTCAGGTACTTGCTTTAAAGAATTATGTAAATGCAGACTAACTCATGGAATTCTATGGTGTTCTGTAATAAGTTGTTCTCAAGACCTATCTGACGAATGCAATAATTACCAAGCTAGAGGGTTTAGTGGTTGGTGCTGCTTCAAATTTATGATACTAAAATGGGGTGAAAATATCACTAGGAAGATTTGAAGGACGGGGCATTTCGGTGCTACTTAACTCCCTTCTCCTTCCATACCCCTTCCCCAATGTCCTAAATCGAGAAATATTTCTAAATCCAGAATTACAGGGACAGGTGAGTTCTGTCTGATTGAGCTGAAAATCCTATAAGAGGTTACAGAATTGCTAGCCCTTATCTGCAGTAAAGAGAAACCTAATGGGATCAGATCTGTTCCAAACCTAATTTTTCAGAGAAGGCATGTGAGCCACCACAATTTCCTCAAGATTTAGGATTGTTAAATAATGCCTAGTACAAACATTAAGGCAATTCAGTTAAAGTTCCCTATAGAAAGTAATCCATCAACCTGACAATTGATCAGATTCGATATATTATAAAGAAGAAAAAGGAATTGGCATTATTTTTCCCCTTCTTGGGATTTTTCAAGAAGAAAATACACACAATGGTAAGCCTAACATGTGAGTGTTTTTTCCCCAAATCTCAGGAAACAATTGTGTGTGTGTGTGCGTGTGTGTGTGCATGCGCACACACACACGCCTGTATCTGAGTCTCTGAGTGATGCAGCGAATGTATATGATTGTGGCTGTATGTGAGGCATGTGAGTGCATGTGCAGGGTGTGTGTGTGCACACGTGTGTGTGTGTGCACATGCACAAATATTCCCACATTTCTACCTTCAACAGATAACCGTCTATTATCTGCCGAATATCTTTTCAGATGTGAACATGGAGCCCTGAGGATATGGGGACACAGTCTTTCTTACTCAAATGGTCATCATAATGAATTGTAATTACTCTAATTTTCCTTTAAATGTCTGAAAGCAGAGGAACATACTCTTTCTTGACTCAGACCAAAATGTTGTTGCAGAAAATAAAAATTATAGAAATAGGTACCAGAATGTAACCTAAAGTTTTGAGTTTCAACTTGGGTCTCTCATGGCTTTGGGGAAAGAAAGCATGACTGTGGGCAGCCTCCCCGTGACTTAGGGCTAATGGGAAAGAACGACGCAAGGGCACTGAGAGAAACAGGGCCTGAGCAATGTGAGCTGAGGGGCCCTGGGAAGCAATTCACTTCTGACACTATTTCAACTCATAAAGCTTGAAGTCAATGCTAAGATGTCTTCTGCCAGTTTCATTTTTTTTTTTTTTTAATCACTGCTCCTATGAAAACACATGTAATCCAAAGGCAGTAAGATTTTAAGCTGCTGTAAATTCATATCTTAATGCGATTTGCTTATTAAAATCTTTCCAAGAGACAGCCCGCGGTGTACGAGGCTGGATGGCCAAGAGGGAGAGGGGAGATTTTGAGATTCATTTGGGCCAAAAGGCTGACCCTGGCCAGAGAGCTGGAGGGCTGAGGGAAAAGAAGACGGAATCCAGTTAGGGAAGGGTGGGGCTTGCCCTGATGCAAAATAAGACTTATTAGCTATATGGGGGATCTTACTGCTTGTTTTTACAATCATGAGCCTACAAACTGCAGGGTAAACATAATTAAATCACATGCATTTGTAATTATCATATTATACTAACAGAATCAGAAGGTATGGCATGTTAAGCATCTAATGAAGAAAATTCATTGTCCTTTAAATCCTCATTTTAAAGTGACTACAGATTGCTAGGTGAGAATTTATGGGTTTGGGTTTTCTTTGTTTGGCTTTTTGTTTTGTTTTTTTTGGGGGGGTAGTATTTAAGACTATCAGATGTGTAGGAAAAGAAAGTATAGAAGTTTCAATGTGTGTCATTGAAAGTGAAAGAAGCTCTGGAGGAGAAAATGGGGATAGTTAGAAATTAAGTTTGTTTAAAAATGAAAATGTCAGGTGCCTGAGTGGCTCATTTGTTAAGCGTCTGCCTTCAGCTGTCAGGTCATGATCAAGCCCCACATCCGGCTCCCTACTGGGCGGGAAGCCTGCTTCTCCCTCTCTCACTCCCCCTGCTTCTGTTCTTTTTCTAGCTGTGTTTCTCTCTGTCAGATAAACAAAATTAAAAAAAAAAATGAAAATGCCAATCTTTGGGTAAATGTAACTTCCAAGATAAGTGGAAACCAGCATGTTTGCTCATGATAGGCCGACGCCCTGGGAAGGAGAGTGATCTGGGCTTGTAAAAATGCACCTTTACGACGCGGTGGGCATGAGCCCTGACTTGGTTCTGGGCCAGCCTGTGATCTAGAAATATTTCCTTGCCTCTGTACACCTCAGCTACCATATCTGTTTTACATTTCTACAAAATGGAGAGAAGAACACTTACCCCACAGGGTTAGTATGATGTCATTGTGTAAAGAGAACAATAGAACAATACTGAAAGGGCTTAGACACTCAGTAAAAGGAAGTTTTTATCCTCTCTTTTGTAATTCAAATAGATGATGACGTCAGTCTCTGAGAGCCTGATGGGCCCAGACTGACAAGGTCCTTTTTCCCTGAAACAGCGTGTGGATAGAAACTTAATAATGCTTAATGAGTTCATAAGTAGTGCATTCTACCTTTACATTGTGGTACTCCTTTAATTTGTGCACTTGGTTTAATGCTTACAGTTGAAGGTTAAAGAATTATGGGGGCACCTGGATGGCTCAGTGGGTTAAACCTCTGCCTTCAGCTCAGGTCATGATCTCAGGGTCCTGGGATCAAGCTCCGCATCTGGCTCTCTGCTCAGCGGGGAGCCTGCTTCCCCCTCCCTCTCTGCCTGCCTCTCTGCCTACTTGTGATCTCTGTCTCTCTGTCAAATAAATAAAATTTTAAAAAGAAAAGAATTTATAGGGGCGCCTGGGTGGCTCAGTCGTTAAGTGTCTGCCTTCAGCTCAGGTCATGATCCTGGAGACCTGGGATCGAGTCCCACATCGGGATTCCTGCTTGGCGGGAAGCCTGCTTCTCCCTTTCTCAGTCCCTCTGCTTGTGCTCCCTCTCTAGCTGTGTTTCTCTCTGTCAAATAAATAAATAAAATCTTAAAAAAAAAATTATGGAACCATTATACCAACAGCCAGAGAAAAAATTAGATTTTGTTTTGCTGGGAAGCTTCATACAATATTAGTATACTAGGACCCCCGCTCCGATTCCAGGATCCATTCTCAATGCTTTACTCCTACACAGTGCATCTTGCCGTTATTCCAAAATGATCAGAATCGTGGAGACATTTTAATGTTAACTAAACTTATAAGAGAGTTATAAGTTAATCTGAATGTCAGTGTTATAATATCTATGAGGAATGAGTATGGAAATACTCCCAAAAATATCATGGGCATTTTCTTCCCCCTTGAAATCAATGTACTTTGTGGACTATGAGTAGACTAGGGAGAATGCCATTTGAGCGATGGGAAGTTTATGTTTCATGCTGCCCTCAGTGAGGCCCAAAGAGATAAATCTCCCTACAACAAAGCAAGGATTTTGTTGCAACCTTTCTCATCAACAAATAGTCATCACAGCCCTCTGCATCAGAACCTATTATCAAAATAATGCTGTAATAGCAAACTTTCCTATGACTCAGTGGATGACCACAATGTGGATGGATTTAGCTCACATATCTTTGGATCAGCAATTCAGTCTGGACTAGCCAGGTGGTGCTGATCTTAGCTGAGTGCACCCTTATGTTTTGCAATTGGTTGTTGGTGAGCTGCGGTAATAAAGTTGATTGAGCTTCGTGCTTGTCATCTCTAGCAGGATAGATAGAATATGTTCTCATGGTGTTACAGGGGAAAACTGGTGCCAAAATACAAGCCAACTTCAAACTCTGCTTGTATTATATTTGCAAAGCTATTGACCAATGCAAACCACTTGGCCAAGCCCAGAGTAACTGTGGAAGGGCCCTGAAAGTTACTTAGGAGGAGCAATAGATATAGGGAAGTATTAGGAATGAGGGCCATTCCACCCAAAATATATAAAGAATTGACACAACTCAACATCAAAAAAACAAAACAAAAAAATAAAATAAAATAATCCAATTAAAAATGGGCAGACCTGAATAGCCATTTTTCCCAAAGAAGATATATAGATGGCCAGAAGGCACAAGAAAAGATACTTAACATTATTAATCATCAGGGAAATGCATATCAAAACCATAATGAGGTATCACATCACCTAGTCAGAACGCCTAGTATCAAAAAGACAAGCTATTAACAAGTTATTACAAGTATTGGTGAGGATGTGGAGAAAAAGGAAACTTCCAGCACTATTGCTGGAAATGTAAACTGATGCAGTTACTATGGAAAAAATACAGAATTTCCTTTAAAAATTAAAAAACAGAAATACCATAAGATCTAGTAATTCTGCTACCCGGTATTAATCCAAAGAAAATGAGAACACTGAGATATATGCACCCCTATGTTTACTGAAGTATTATTTGCAATAGCCAATATATGGCAGCAACCCATGTCCATGAATAGATGAACTGATAAAGATCAGCCATAAAAAAGAATAAGGTGTTGCCATTTGTGACAACATGGATGGACTGAAAAGGCATTATGCAAGTGAAATAAGACAGAGAAAGACAAATACCATATAAGTTAATTTATATGTAGTATCTAAAACAAAACAAAACACAACAAAAGACACCCAATAACAAATGACCAAAAAAACAAAAAGCAGAAACAGTCCCATAAATACAGAGAACAAACTGGTGGTGTCCAGAATGGGTGAAGGAGAGTGGGAGCACAGCCTCTTTATCTATGGAATAAATTCCTCTAATTATGGAATAAATACGTCACAGGGAGAAAAGGATATTCAGTAATATTGTAATGGCCTATGGTGACAGACGGTAGCCATACTTGTGGTGAGCGTAGTATACCCTATAGACTTGCAGAGCACTGTGTTGTACACCTGAAATTAATGTAACATTGTGTGTCAACTGTAATTCAATTTTAAAAAAAAGAATTGGGACCATTAATGCAATCAGTTGATCACATTCTGATCAGAGTCCCACTTTGTTGCACACCTATTTTGACTCTGATATCCAATTTTTTTCTGATGTTCATTCCTTCTCAGTTTCACTGCTGACCTTTTCATGTTATAGACTGATGCTCTGTTTCTTTGTAATGTAACTTTTTTTTTCTGATTAAAAGTAATATAGGCTTATTATGAAAAATTTACAAAACTTATAAAACTCTCACCACCTGGAGATAATCACTATGGCTGTTTAACAAAAATCTTTTTAGATTATCCTCTGGGACTTTTTGTTTGTTTGTTTTTAATCCTGTGTGATTTTCTTTAAATTAAATGTGGTATAGGCTATCTAAAAAAAACTGAGAAATAGAGAATAGTACTATCAGGAAAATGACAATTATCCATCATAATTTAAATGCCAGGAAATAACCAATATTAGCATTTTACCACACTTCTGTCTGGTAAGTTCCTCTTTAAATAATTTATAAATTCCTTTTTAAATGTATTTCCTCTTTAAATATTTATATAATTTGCAATATATTTACATATATCGACATGCCACACATATACTTTATACCCTGTTTTCTTTAAAATGTTACATCAGGGGCACCTGGGTGGCTCAGAGGGTTAAAGTCTCTGCCTCCGGCTCAGGTCATGATCTCGGGGTCCTGGGATTGAGGCCCACATCGGGCTCGGCAGGGAGCCTGCTTCCTCCTCTCTCTCTGCTTGCCTCTCTGCCTACTTGTGGTCTCTCTTTCTGTCAAATTAAATAAATAAAATCTTTTTTAAAAAGTTACATCAATAGTGTTTTTGCACTTAAAATTCTTCAAAAACATTGATTTTAATGGTTATATTTGGATACACTATAATATACTTAACTATTCCTCAATTATTATACGTTACGTTGTAGCCCATGATCAATTCCACTATTCAACCAATTTTTTGAAATTCTTACCTAGTGCAAGGCCCTATTTTTGGCAAGGTGAGTGAAATGATGCCTAGAATGGTAAGGATTTCCATTTTAATGTGTTTCTTTTTTTTTAAGATTTTATTTATTTGACAGAGAGAAACACAGCTAGAGAGGGAATGTAAGCCGGGGGTAGTGAGAGGGAGAAGCAGGCTTCCCGTGGAGCAGGGAGCCCAATGCGGGGCTCGATCCCAGGTCTCCAGGATCATGACCTGAGCCAAAGGCAGTCATCCAACCAACTGAGCCACCCAAGTGCCCCTTTAATGTGTTTTCTTAAATAAGGTTGTAATAGATACTTTATGCATACATCTTTGTTCACATTACTGATTACTTTGGGATAAATTCTTAAAAGCAGCACTAGTAGGTTAAAGGATATGAATATTTTTTTTACCCTGTTTATACATACTGCCCAATTACATTCTTAAAGGACTATGTTAATTAATGTATGGGAATGAAAGTGTATTATCTCACTGGACCTTTATAAACAACATATAGCTAATTTTTAAAGTAACTTCCTGCTTAATATTTTTGATTAACAGTTTAACACATTTCACATATTTATATCCCTCTTTATTCTCTCTTATTAACTGTTTTAGTGATTTCTCATTGATTGATATGGGCTTTTCACATATCAAGGCTATAAAGCCTTTTCTGTCATACATGTTCCAAATGTTTTTCCCTTTATTATTTGTCATTACAGTTGTGACATAAAAGAAGTTTAAACTTTTATCTAGCCAACTGTATTGATTACTTCCCTTGAGATAGCTCTCATTAGTTTTAAGCATGGAAATTTTGCCTTAACAAGGATTGGGCAATAATTCATTTATATTTTCTTCCATTTTTCTTTCCTTTTTAGTAGGAGTCCTTAATTAATCTAGATTTTATTTTGATGTTGAGTTTTATAGGAAGATCTAAATTGATTTCTTTTTCCTCATAAACCTAGCCTATCTTCCCAGCATCATTTATTGAACAATTGACCCCTTCATCATGGATTTATGCTCCTTCCTTTATCGTATACTAACCATGAACATAGAGGCCAGGGTCTGCCTGAAGGCTTTGTTTATTAGTAAATTTGAATTAGCACTTGTTGGATATTCAGGGGCAGTACAGAATTGTACATGTAGTCTACTTTTAGAAGAATCCAGGGTCATATATAGATGAAAAAAAAATATGGCTTTGGGTTTTAAAAAATCAGGGTTTAGATCCTGACTCCACAAACCACTGACTATATGAGCCTGAGAAGGTCATTCAACTTTCCTGAAACTTATTTTCCTCATTTACAGTGCAGTGACAAGAATATCCTCTTGACACATTCCTTAAAGCAAGATAATGCAATGTGCAAAACCTTTATCAAATGTAATAGGGATTGCCAATGCTAATTTATAATTAGTATAGTTATAATCTGGGCTCTAGATTTATTACAAAACCCTACTGGGCAGGGATGGTTTTGTGTTCATATAAATTCAGATATAGAAAACTGAAAGGAAAATGAAGCAAGCCAGAACCCTGCTGTATTATTTTAGAAAGAGGTCATTCTCTGAAGCATTTCCTGCTTTATTCTATGTAACTGGAAGTCAATGCTGTAAACACCAAGCAGGGTAGGTATTAATTAATGAGGTCATGTGTAAATGCCATTGGTTATAGAAGAGAGACAGTAAAGCAATTAATGGGAACAAGTGACTGAAGTAGGGGCACGGGAAGACTCCAAATATATAAATGTAGCCTTGAGAAAATATTTTAACAGGAAAAAAGAAGGGCATCCTTTGAAAGATATGACTTCCCCCTTCAAACCTGTGAATTCAGCATTGGGTCAGTACACAATGATACATGCCAAAATACGAATTCACAACCAAAACAATTATCCAAAAAAATTACACCGGAGTTAACAAGCTTGGAGAATCAAGGAGAAACAGGTTCATTTACATCTCCCTGCAGATCTAGTTTGAGGGAAAAGTGTCTCGCCATGTCCAGAAGTTCTTGAAGGTCCAACCCTAAGAAAAAAATCCTCAATGACCTGATTGATGGAGATCCCACTGCTCGCACAATTTTCCAGCGTTCCCTCAACATTCGCTGAAGATTTAACTTATGGATAAAGTCAAAAGGGACAATCACATCCACATGCTCAAGGTTGCATCTGTTCGATGGTCAATAAAAAAAACTAATATTCAATTACCACAATAGGCTTGTAGTAAATATTCAATCCATGAGTATTGAATAACTTATGCAATCTCTAGATTCATTTATATAATACTTATAGAGACTTTAGTCAAGGGGTGACTCTCCTAGGCCTGATAAGGACCAGATGTACTTTTTTACCCCAAGGATCTAAAGCTTAGTAAAGGAGAGGATGTACACATCCATAAGTACAGTAAAAGATACAGTTATAGATAACATAACATGATATAAACAAGGTATTGCAGGAATTCAGTGGAAGCAAAAATAGGAACGGGGAGAACATGGACGACTCTTTGAGCAATATACTTATGAAATTAGAGAGGGGGCCATTTGTGATAGAAAATATATCATAAGCAAAGTTGCGGTAGCACAAAAGTGAAGGGGATAGAAAGAAGAGACTTAACAGATAATATAAAATATTAGTTTGTAACAGACCAATGAGTATCATGAGTAACAAGTATGGAGTTCTTCTGGGAGCTGAAACCCCTGTAGAAGAAATTCCAATAGTCTGGAAACAGTAGACATCAAGAAGATTCTGATCCATCCCTCCCTTAGATAGGATGCTCTTTGAGTGAAGATACTGTGTCTTGTGTCCTTGTCCTAGCCCCATGCTTTGTAAAGTGTGGAGGCTCCACAAATGAGTATTGTGTCGAGAAAAGTAGAAATAGAAAGCAAATAACTGATATAGAATGTGTATCCAATGCACATCTCCCAGCAAGGAAGAGAGTGTAGAAAAGTGGATAAAGTACTAGACTAGGTCCCTATATTTGCCATTTCCTAACTGGGTGAATTTTTCTAAGTCAAGTAACCTCTGTAGGTTTCAACAGTCTGCTCTATGACATGAGAATGTTGAATATCCCTCCCTTCCTGTGCTGGTAGAATAGTACTTATGGGATCAGTACTCACTGCCATGAAATCGTATAGGTTCAATTATACACAACAAACTGTGTTTCCAGAGGATGTGTGTTGTCACTGGAAGGCTTTACATATAGGAGCCCATCAGGAAGGGGATATGGCCCTATCTCCCCACAAGAAAGAATTTTCTCTGCAGATCGGGTCTGTGCCCAACTTCAGCTGCTAAGGCAGTTTCAGGGTTGGAGAGGGTTCACCCACCCTATTCCTGATCCCACCAGTGAATCTTCTTCTCTCTTTCATGTTATGTTATCCATAACTGTATCTTTCATTGTACTTATTGATGTGTACCTCCTCTTCTATCTGCTAACCATAGAATCTTCCAATAGCTTTCTATTCCAAGCCCAAATATAACTGGTGAAAAAACAGGTAATGATACTCCTTGTTTCTTTCTTGACTCCCCCCTTTTTTTTGCCTCAAATTATGCTTTTAGGCTTTACCGAATGATGTATGATGCCTTGTAGCATAGGTTGAAACTGAGTATTAATCACAGGAAGAGCTAATATTTATATTTTCTTAAGGCTGGCTTTCTTTTACTGTCACATCTACTGTCTGCAGCCAACTAAGGATATGTCTCATCTTGTCTGCTCAAGTTCATTACTGATCTATACTAAAATACAGAAGTTCAGGGTTAATGTATATAGTTGAGATTCTAAAATATAAATAAGTTAACAGTACAGTTTGACCACAGCTCTTCACAGTTTAATTGAAGGCTGGATGTTACACATAGATTTCAACCCTGACCTTTCTTTGCCTTCTCTGTGACCTTGGGAAAATCAGGCACCCACCCCAGACCTCAGTTTCCTCATCTGCAGGAAAAGAGAATACAAATGTCCATCCCCTATCACATCATTGATTGATTCAATAAACAGTGGGGGCAGAACTGTTTCACAATCTGTAAGGCACCAGACACACACAAGACATTACAAAGGGCAAAACCCCAAACCTTTCCAGACACTCTTTGTTTCTCCTTCCCTTCGATTGTTCCCCTCCTCCCGTTTCAGTAAGACACAATTGACAGATGACATTATATAAACTTAGGGTGTACAATGTAAAGATTTGATATATGTATATATCGTAAAATGATTACCATAGTAAGTTTAACATCCGTCATCTCACATCGTTACAATTTTCTTTCTTCCTTGTGAAGAGAACTTCTAGGTTTACTCCCTTAGCAACTATGATCCAACAATCCCACTCCTGAATATTTAACTGAAGGAAATGAAATCACTATCCTGAAGCGATATCCGGATTCCACATTCATCCATCGTAGCATGATTGACCGTAGCCCAGACTAGAAAATAAAGTGCCCATCAACAAATGAATGGATAAAGAATCCAAAGAAAGGAAACTCACTGGAACAGAAATCAGATTGGCTTTGCCAGAGGTGAGGGGTTGGAGGGTGCGGGGGTGAGAATGGGTAAATGTGATTAAAAGGTACAAACTTCCAGTTACAGGATAAATAAATTCTGAGGATATAATGTACGACAAGATGACTATAGTTAATGATACTATATTATATATTAGAAAGTTCCTTCAATTATTTCTGATATTTGAGGTTAGACATTTTCTGTCTAGGCCACCTTACATCCATTTTCCTGTCCTGGGCTAAACCCACACCTTTAGACTTCATTTTAGAATATGGAAAATTCTATTTTGGGGTTGGATGGGGAGCAAATTAAAGGATATCTCTTGGGCTTTTGGTCCAAAGAGCTCTAAGTACAGGTAGCTTTCTTGCCAATTTGAGGGCGTACTCTTTTCTTTCCTTCCCCGCATGGCAGCCTTGGACATATTCTTTGCCAAGTGCATATACACTCCTAGGCCTTTGTGTCTCTGGGTCAGTGGACAATGGTCTTTTTGCCCCACTTGATGCTTCCTTGTATCTATCCACACCGTTTTCAACATTTTCTCTGTTTACTGTCGCCACCAGGGAACCAGCCTCAGCGGAGATGTGGGTCCCGAACCGCGGATGTCTGGCGGGTGAAATAATGACACAGACACGGGAATCTAATGCAAGCTGACAGACCCGAGGTCAGTCAGGAGAGACCTATGCAGCAGGCTCAGGCGCACGCTCTGGCTTTTTACCATTGGCTCTCTAGCTCTAGCTCTCTAGCTCTGGCTTTGACCTTCTTGCTCTACTTTTCTTCTGTCTCTCTTTTGCTGACTCTCTTGCTCTCTCCTCGCATTGGCATTGCTTCTGTCTCTCTTTGCTGGCTCTTGCTGTTTGCCAGCTCTCTCGCTCTCTCCTCTAAGGCTGTCTTGCTGCCTCCTCACAGGCTCTCTTCCTTTGTCTCTCTTGACTCACAGGGGCCCCAGTCTTTTATTATTTAAAAGTGAGGAAGTTGGGTGGTGCAGTTAAATCTTTAACTGCTTTTGCACCCCCCGCCCTAGAGACAGGATTAGTATTGTTACTGTAGGGTACAGAGTGATTGCTTAAACTCACAGAAGTTGAGACCATTGAGGCACAGGGATCAAGAAATACAGATAAGAGATACAGAGATATGATTACAGGGAGGAGGATTGAATGGAACTATATGTCTTGAATAAGCACACAAAGGACATATTACCCTGACCCACAGGGTATGTGGCTTTCCGGATTCTAGGTGGGGAAAGCCCAGAGGGGCTTTCATTCACATTCACAGGTACCTCCACCAAAGTTTTCTGGTGGCTTGGGCATGGTGGGAGGATCACCCACCGGTCCCCAACAGTTTACCACCTCGTTGACTGTTCCCTGGGACCTGACCATCATTGCCTTACCATCATACAAGATGTTTACTTATATTAACATAAGTAACTATAATTAACATGGATTAAGCATACTCTACAAGACTGAGTTCTATAAATTATTACATTAACTAATAATTTTTTAGCTAATACTCACTGTGAGCTTACTTATGTATCAGGTACGAGATCATCCTTGTTTCATTTACTATTAACAACAACTTTGTAAATTCGGTATTATTAGCTCCATTTGACAGATGAGAAACTTGAAACAAAGTCAAGTGATGGACTTGTTCAATATCACAAAATACTACCCAAAAAAACTTAGAATTCGAATCCCCGTCTAATTCCAAAGCCTTTCTATGGCACAGTGTGATATGCAAATGCTGTGTGGGTTTAAGATGCGTGAGTCCCCCCCACAATATACCGGCTGGGTCAGGCATCCGTACATTTGTAATTACCTCTGAGGGGCAATTGCTGTGCCCTTTGGGACCAAAGAGGCTACGCATGGAAATGGACAGACTGTTAATGATTCTCTGCTAAGGGCAGAGAAAAGAAATTGAGAAGCTCAGGACCAAGCAATCCTGGCAGGAAATGGAGCCAAGGCCCATTGATTGGGCTTCTCCGTAGCACGGTCGTCAGCTGCAGCCACAGCTTACCGGGGCCCGTGGCTTCTGGAAGGGGAGGTTACACACACAGCCCGAAATTCAGAGCCAAGCGCTGGGAAGTGTACAGAAATTAACCAGCTGTGGCATCAAGGGCTCCCCTTAATCAGGTTCCATTTAGGCTGATTAGTGCCCTAATGGGGGCCAGCTGTTTCCCTGAAAAAGTCAGGCAGAGCTCTGCCTAGGTCCCACACTGCCCACCAAGAAAGTCCCAACTTCACAGCCACTGAAAACATAGGGGCTCCCTGGAGCTTGGGGATCTCCTCTCCTGCTTCCTGCAGGGGTGAGACTCAACGTTTTCAGACTTCCAACCTCTTCGGCTTTCCAGCAATTATTCCCATCCTTACACCGTCTGTGATTAGCAGACTGTCTGGCTAACGGGAAACATGATTAGGAAAGTGATGGCAGCGTAGTAAACCAGACAGATCAAATATACAATAAATAACAGCTGTAAAACAAGAGCCCTTCGTCAACAAATGCAAGGGCAAAACTCACAGCCTCTGAGTTTGCTGGGTGTCTGGGGTAGCTCATTTTGGCTGTAAACCTACGGGGCAGCTGTAGGATATGACTCTGCCTCCACTGAGATAACTTCACTCTGCTGATTCTCTGGGGATTAATGAAACAGCCCTTTGGAACTGATTATCTGGCCGGCCTAGGTCAGTCAGGGCAATGATACACATCAAATGGTCTGCATGCGATGTTTCTCCCTCTCATCCTGTACAAAGCACTGCCATCATATTAATATGGCAAACTGATGACAGTCAATGATGATGCCTGCCTTTTCCTCCCACACAATACACCATTTCTTTCCCCTAATTAGAATTAGGCTTTAGCTGCAATCTTTGCTTTCCAATTTTTTATGGATATATAATGAACTAATATATGGCAAACAGAGCTAAAATGTATAGATTGCTTACCAGATTAATGACATTTAGATGTGGCATTATGCTAACATGTATGATCAATGACTCAAAGGTGCACTTGCTTACAAAGTGAATCAACCATAAATGCCTTTTCTGGAAAGAAAAAAAAAAAACTTGTATATATAGAGAGAGAGTGGGAGAGAAAATTGAAACCCTGAATATATTAATTTTTATGGAATTAATGTTTTCATTTCTATAGAATCAATATGTTCAGTTTGACATGTTCCAAAAAGAAATTAGAAAAATAGGGCTTTGGTCTCAAGTAGCTTTCTTCTTTGCCATATGCTCTGTGTGAGTTACAGGGAATGACATAACATGATATCGTGGGACAGCTAAAACACCCCTCAAAAGGTTTATGAAATAATATTAACTTAAAAAAATGGGAAAGCAAAAGTGACATGGAGGCTATAATTGTAAATATGTGAAATATGTATAATGTGCACTGCTTAAAATAGCTCCTTGTACATGGTGGGATTAGGAGAATCTGACTCCTAAAACTAGCTTATTGTTTTATACTTTTCATATCGGAAAGGACAAAGATCTTTCACAGTTGTTCTCTTTGATCTCTGTTCAAACTGCATAGTGATTCCAAAGCCTTTTCCTTAGCCTCTATTCTGTCCTCACTCTTCTCCTTCTATTGGTTCCAAATCTTGGAGCTTCCCTGAGGGGAACCTGGAACTCGTCCATATAAGGGGGCAAGGGAGAGACAGAGAAGGAGCCAAGCCACCCCAGGTTCATCGTAGGTGGGTTTTTTGTTCATTTGTTTGTTTGTTTGTTTTATTGATTAGGGAGGGAGGGAGGGGTGGAGAGGGAGAGAGAGAGAGAGAGAGAGAGAGAGAATGTGAATGGGAGGGGCAGAGGGAGAGAGAAAATCTCAAGCTGAATTCATTGAGCTCAGTGCCCTACACGGGGCTCAACCTCACGTAACCTGAGATCATGACCAGAGCATAAGGCAGACGTTTAACTGACTGAGCCACCCAGGTACCCCTCGCCTGCATGTTTAATAAGCAAGGGGACTTACCTAGGAGCCAGGTCTTGGTCCCTTGCAAGAGGAGCACAGTTCCACACCCGCCTTCCAGAATCCTGAAAGTTTATAGAGGCCGTAACTGAGTTCAGCCACATATTTGGCCCAGGTGGTCTCCACAAGGTCTTACTCTCTCAAGGCCGCATCTGTGAAAAGTCTCTGCCTATGGTAATGGTGGGTGGGATGAACCTTCCAAGGGCTGAGCAGGGAGGGGGTGAGGAGCTGCCAGCTCCCCAGGTCGGGCTTGTGGGTCAATCTGAGATCATGTCCTCCCTACGACCTCCACCTAGAGCCTCACATTGGAAGGTTCTGTGCGAGAGAGGATGGCATGGCCATGTGGGTGGCCATGGCCAGCATGGTATTCACAAAGCAGAATTAGAAAGGGGTTGGATATGGGGTGGGGTTGAAAGAAAATCCTGCCCCCTCCCTGATTCTGAGGCATGCTGGCTGGAAGATATTGGACAGTTATTTATGTCTGACCCACGTCTTCATCTCATATCGGGAATAGAACTTCATCATCCCGTAGCTGGGGATCAAAGGATATCACACAGATGCAGTGCGCAACCTGGTGCTCAGCACATGGTAAGCCCTTGATGAATTTTAGTGCTTCTCTGCTCCTCTCCTTAGCTTCCATCTAAGCCATCATCCTCACTGTGCCGGTCCAACCATAAATAAATCACACAACCAACTGTGAAGCCTTAGAACCGGAAGGAGCCGAGATGGCATCTGTAAAGTCCTTCCCTCTTATTTTAAGAAAGGAAACAGAACCAGAAAAGTCAAGGGCATAGAGAGGATGTGGCACCTCCCTGGAGCCTGGAATTAGGAGAAAAACCACCCTCAGGTTCTTTCTGAGAATTCTGGCTGGTGATGATTCCTGCCAGCATAACACCGTTGTGTTAACAAGTCAATGTGCCAGGGACGCACCAAGCATCAAGAACAGGGTGGGGCTCACTCTTTTCACTTCTCTTTTCTCATTCCAACCCACCAGCTGGAAGGGCAACTGCATAGTTGATGTTTACTGAGTCCTACGTTACCAAAAAAAAAAAAAAAAAAAAAAAAAAGAGTTGAATCTTCAGTGGTGTATAGTAAACTTAGACCTCTCTCTTCCTGAGATTCACACTCAAGAAAAAACCCCAGCACAGCAGAGGGGTTTTAAAAAAGGGGCTCCTGGGTGGTTCGTCGTTAAGCATCTACCTTCCATTCAGGTCATGATCTCATGGTCCTGGGATAGAGCCCCACATCGGGCTCCCTGCTCAGCGAGAAGCCTTCTTCTCCCTCTCTCTCGGCCTGCCGCTCTCCCTACTTGTTCTCTCTCTCTCTGTCAAATAAATAAATAAAATCTTAAAAAGAAAGAAAAAATGGAAAGATTATCTTTGTACCCCCTGAACTGACGGGAAAACTGCATAGATATAATCCAGCAGTTAAGCACCTACCTTTTGTCCTGGGATCAAGTCCCGCAACGGGCTCCTTGCTCAGCGGGGAGCCTGATTCTCCTTTTGCCTGCTGCTGCTCCCTCTGCCTGTGCTCTCTCTCTCACCAATAAATAAATAAAATCTTTTTTTTTTTTTTAAAGAAGATTACGTGTGTGTTTAGTCGGTTACTAGGCCAGGCAGCAGAGCCCCTTTCAAAAGGACAGCATTGCAGAAGCAGATTAACTACAGAAAACGTTAAAGACACTGTTTTTGCAAGGCAAGCAAGCCAAGGACGATGACTGATTTAGGCAGGGAGAGGAGGCCCCTGCTGCAAAATCCTTCAGCCTTGCAGGACAAAATCTGCACTTTCCCCCCTCCAGTGCAGTGGGACGGCACGTCCCTTCTTTCCCAGACTGGGAGGGCATGCTGGAAATACACAAACCCACTTAGCTAACCACTTTGACCACATATTCTGGAGAAAAAGAAAGATTCTTCCAGACCACACTATCCTTTACATCTTCCTTTCCCACACTTGAACAGTCTCCAGTTTCTTAAATTGCTCTGGGTAATTTGTGTGGTTTTCATCCTAGCCTCTCTGGAGATACATTGTCAGACAATAGCACTTGGCAACTCTGTTGCCTTCTTCCTTCCCAGAGTTACATGATTTTTGTTTCTTACCTCTACTTCTTCGTAAATGGTGTCATTGGAACCTGACAGAAGCCTGAAGTGATTCGCTGGGTTTTTCGGGTAGTAAATGTCTCTTCAGAGGCACAGGATGGCACCGAAGTTATTGCAGCCTCAAATTGAATTTTATTAATGTCTGAAATATAATCTTACAAGAAAAAAGCAGAATGCAAAGTAGAATGTAAAGACAAGTCTGTCTGTGTGTAGATAGATATCGGAAAATTATAGATGCAAATAAGAACAGTTGTTTTGGAGTGGTGGGATTGAAGTTGGGTTTTCTTTTCCTATGTGTTATTGTTAATTAGTATTTTAAAGAAAAGGCCCAAAACACGTTTTAGGATTGGCTGTCCCTAGGTCAACTCAACCCATGATGTGAGTAATAATGTTGCCAAATGGCGAGACCAGAATTATAAATGTAATATGATCTTTTTTTTTTCCTGATTAAGTGAATTTCTATCCAAAGTCATCAGAGGAAGAATGACGGAAAAGGGGGGAAGGAACTTTTAAGTCATATAAATCCCGCTAAATCTGCCAATAATTATGAGTCATTCAAAAGTAGGGATTACTCTGAGGCTTAGTTCAAACTGGAAATTACACTAATTACCATTGGTTACCTTGGATAGAGGCTTGGCTTTTAAGTGTATTCAACTTTGAAAAAGATGGAAACTGCATCAGCAAATATTTGCCACAAAGAGCAGAATTAAACAGATAGTGCAATTACATTCAGAAAATGAAACAAAAGCAACGACCAAAACCAACTTTCTTCTCTTCTTTCATGCTTCCTTCTTTTCGGGATCAATTTCATTTTTATTAACAGGTTTAAAGGCCCAGAGGCTCACTTGTTTTGCTAGGGGAGAACAGACTTGCCTTGCTCATTATACGTGATCCTCCTAGATCTGGCCATTGTTTCTGATGAGCCTATAACCCCAGAGAACAGTCTGTGCTTAACAGAAAATCTTTAACCATGGCTAATCACATGGTAGAAGGCTGGTGAATAATTTAAAGATGCGCTATCTCTTGAATTGCTCCTCTTACCACTTTAAGCTGAACACATACTACTCTTAGCAATTAAAATGGAACATTTAGGCTACCATTAGTATTGCCTTCCAACCCAAAATGGCATGGTCTAGTGGACTTCCTTTGTAGAAAAGACAATGTAGTGTGTTTCTGTAAGTGATATTTGTACCAGCTACCACTTCTTAAGCCCAACGAAAGAAGCAGTCCTGTGGGTAGTTTCCCAGAATTAAACTCTAAACTTCTGCTTTTCTTTTTTGGTGAGGCTTTGGGGTAGAGACCTGATCCTTTCTTGATCTTGAGGAAAGAGATATTCCAGGAGCAATGTCTTTCTCTTCTCCTCTAACTTCAGCTCCTACGTGTCCAGAATACCCTTTGGTCCAAATTTGTATCATTAGATTTTAAAAAGGAAGTCTTTGATTGCTTATATGCAATAACAGAAGAGATGTAAAACTCAGACCTTAATAATTTACTAATTTTTAATTTTTTAAATTTTCTATGTTTTTTAAGATTTTATTTATTTGACAGATGGAAACACAGCTAGAAAGGGAACACAAGCAGGGGGAGTGAGAGAGAGAGAGAAGCAGGCTTCCAGCCGAGCAGGGAGCCCAATGTGGGACTCGATCCCAGGACTCCGGGATCACAACCTGAGCTGAAGGCAGACATTTAACAACTGAGCCACCCAGTGTCCCTTAATTTACTAATGTTTTTTAGCAAACATCTACTGAGCATTGCTAATACTGGGGAAACGTGACCTTAGAAGTTCAAAGCCAAAGAGCATCATGCACAAATATTCCAAACATTTGAACCAGCATTGTCCAATAGAACTTCCTACAATGGTGAAAAGCTTTACATTTTTGATCCAGTACAGTAATCTCTAGCAGCTCTAGCACACATGCTATTTAACATTAAAATGTGGCTCCAGTGAGGATGTAAATTTTGATTTACTTGTTGTAAATATATTTTTCAGATTTATTAAGATATAATTGACAAATGAAATTGCAAGATATTTCAAGAGCACAGTATGATAATCTGTATATGTATACATTATAAAAGGGTTCTCCCCAATGAGTTAATTAGTACAAAAAGAAAAAAAAAAGATTTTATTTATTTGACAGAGAGAAGCACAGCCAGAGAGGGAACACAAGCAATGGGAGTGAGAGAGGGAGAAGCAGGCTTCCCGCTGAGCAGGGAGCCCGATGTGGGATTTGATCCCGGGACTCCAGGATCAGGACCTGAGCTGAAGGCAGATGCTTAACAACTGAGCCACCCAGGAGCCCCTTGTACTTACCTTCTTCTCTGTGTGTGAGAACATTGAAGTCCTACTCTCTTAGGAAATTTCAATTATATGATATTATCAATAATTACACACTATTATCAGTATTATGGCTATAAAACCATGCTTTACCTTGGATCCTCACATCTTATTCCCATCTTGTAGCTGAAAGTTTGTACCTTTCTACCAACCTCTCCCTATTTCTCCAACCACACAGCCCCTAACAATCATTTTTTAATCACTTCTCTGGGGGGAAAATATATATATATATCTCTCTCTATATATATATGTGTGGTATACATACACACACACACACACACACACACATATATATAGAGAGAGAGAGATAGAGAAAGAGAGAGAGAGAGGGAGAGATTCTGTATCTAGACATTTGTTGACTGACACTTAGGTTATTTCCAAATTTTAACCATTGCTTCACTGGATACGGAAATGCAGATATTTCTTTGATATCATGATTTCATTTCCTTTGGATATATACCTATCAGTGGGACTGTTGGATCATATGGTTGTATTTTTAATTTCTCCAAGAACCTCCATGCTGTTTTCAATCATTTAGTTTATATTGTGAAGTTGGATAGACACATGTGGCTAGTGGTTGTCATTCTCATGGTGCGTGATAAGTCTAGGAGACTAAATGTGCTGGATGGAATGAGAGCACAGTAACCACAGCTCAGAGTTTTGTGGGATTTACTGCAAGGAAAAGAAGAGGCAGGGGAAAGAGGCTCATGATGAAGTTCCTTGAGTTGTGGCTTAAGGAATAGTTTCACCGTAAGATGTGCTTATGAGAAAGCTCGTCCCAGCAGTACTATGGAGAATGGATTCAATAGGGAAGATATAGAGTCAGGGAAATCAAATAAAGGCTAGTGACCTAACCCTGGAGGGAGGTGTCAGAGGCCTGAACGAAGGTGATCTTAAACCTGGTGATGTAGGGGTGCCAGCAATCCTCCAGCATCTTTCCAAAACCAGAGCTACCCAAATGACAGCCCCTGGAACCTTCACAGTCCACTTCATAGAGGAGATAGGTGGCATTCACATGCATTCCTTTGGATGGGAGTGCACAGAGATGTGGGGCAAAAATCTAAATATGCCTTCTACTGTATGGTGGATGCTTATATAGATTCTAATAATTAACATTGATTTTTAGTCCAATAGCATACAATACCCAACTTCACTACGAAAACATTTATTTTGAGAAAATTTTATAAAAGGGCTTGGGATTCATGGAATTTCCTTCTTTAAAAAACATATAATAAGGAATCAACCTACTCCAAGCATCTTCCAAGCATCATCCCAAATATCACTTCTTCAAGAGGGCCTTCTCTGACCATCAGCCAGACCATCAGCCACCATTAAGTCCTTCTATTAAATACTCTCGTAGCAACCAGTCCCGATGCATGTAACTCTGTCAATCAGAGAAGCTCTAGAAGCTGGGGCTGCCAGCCAGGCACACCGCTGCTCTCCCAGCTCACAGGCCAGGGGCTCAAACTAGGTGAGCAGGTCTCACAGATGAAGGCAGCCTGCTAACATGCAGAGAAATACAGCTTCAACACGAATTCATCTGTTCTTGTTTCAATTTCCTTTCCAGGAATGAGAATTGATCATCGCACATTGGAAGGAGCCCTCTCATTGCCTTGTTTTCAGTACCACCGACAGTGTCCATCTTTTTGTATCCCCATGACTGAAACTTGACTCCACTGCTTTCCAAAAAGACACTCAGGCTTCAAAATCTGGAGAGCCAAACTCTTCCCGCCAATGTATCTGGGATAGAGGTAAAGTTAAAAAAAAATTAACAAAAAATCGCAGACTCCCTGCATTTAGCACTGTGACTATTGTTCATGTGCCTGAGCAACAGAGTCTTCCTTTATTTTTATTTTTGTGTTAAAAGATCAACGCCAGGAATGGCTGTAACAATAGCTACAGGCTTCTCATGTTGTGCTACATTAAGTGGACTTCAGGGACATGAGTTGATACACTTACTGTTCCAGCAAAGTGTAGAGATGAATCAAAAACTTCAATAAAAGAAAACACAGCTCTACCTTCCCCATTTGCCTTTCAGGCTGTAAAGGATTTGAGTCCAGGAAAAGAACATATTTGGGGGGGGGGTTCGTTGAAAGAATAATAACAAATGTCGATGCCTTCAGCAATGACTCCAGAAGGATCTCCTCTCCCACAAGAAAGCTCACCTGCTGGCAAGACCCAAAGATACACAGGAACATCTGGGACCAGAACTGTGGGATCGATAATGTTCAGAGTATTTGGTACTAAGCCAAAGGCTTTTCTTCGTGTGGAACCATGATTTGATTAAAGAGATAGAGGTGATCTCTGACAGAACACAGGTCCCGGTTCTGAATAAACGCCAAGCCCCTGCATTCAGCTATGTGAATTCAAAATGGCTAATAGCCCAACTCCCAGGACTCCTCATAGCCAGCCGCGCTTTCCCCTATAATAAGGACAGCTGGCTCATTTTAATTTTCATGGCTCCTTCCTCTTCAACTTTATAAGACTGAGATATAAATTTCTTGAGATTTGTTATGTCTATTACAACATACTGAGTAAGGAACTTGGAATGAAAAGATGTGAGGTCAAGCGCAGAGTCTCCATTCTTTCTCAATGCCTGCCACCCAAGGATCGAGTTTTAAATTTATTTAGAGCCAGTACTGAGAGGGATCGAGAGGTCTTGGTGGTAATAAGCCTAACAGAAGGCAATAACACAGCACAGTGGGCTCAGTTCAACTTCTATGGACACAGGGAACGTGAAGCTGGAGGAGGAGAAAGATCCTAACTCAGTTCAACAGGTCCAAATATAATGGGCAGATGGTCAGAATTCAGCCAGCGACAAACTAAACAATTAATAACATGTGAATATAGAATGTTTACATGTTGCTGGAAAACTAGGCAATCTAGATATTTGTGAATATTTACTGGACTACCACTAGTTATTATTCTAAGCAGTCTAGGAATTTTTAACGACGCATGACTAATACTGATTTTCTCTTCCAAAGAATATAAGCCCTATGGGAGGCATTTGTTTTGGTTTTTTTGTTCACCATTCTTATCTGTGATGCCTAAAGGAGAGCCTAAAATACAGTAGGTCATCAAAAGCATTTGTAACATGAATGAACAAAAGAATAAATAAGAGAACTTGACTTACAATGCATTTGTGCAATCACTGGCAACACCTGTATTTTGAAATCCATTTTCCAACACGTTTGAAAATAATCCACCAAACTCCCAATTACTTTTTGTTTGTTTGTTTGTTTGTTTCTTAGGCCTTCCTACCTGTATCAAGATTAGAGTAAAAAGCTTGAAATTCAATAGGATGA
Source organism: Spilogale gracilis (assembly GCA_004023965.1). Lineage (NCBI taxonomy): Eukaryota > Metazoa > Chordata > Mammalia > Carnivora > Mephitidae > Spilogale > Spilogale gracilis. The sequence continues at coordinate 198,755 of PITA01001326.1, forward strand.
ATGCTCCTAATGAGATATTTCATTCATATGCGATATCTGGTATGTCTATTTTCTTTGAAGGGAAATCTATTGTTTTCCAAGCCCTGCAGTGGGTCCATACTCATCAACTCAATCAATATTCATAACCAGACATTTTGCTCAGGTACACACACACACACACACACACACACACACACACACATGCACAAACAGTGCAAAACTGAGTTAGCAATGGCAACCCCTATTGATTCTTGCTTGAAAGGCGTGGAGGCAAGCTTAGTGCACAAATCCAGGCATGTCTACCAATTTGTTCCCAGCAGACAGAGCACGCCACCTCTCCTCCCCAATGAATGATTCACACTTTGTAAGAGCATAGACGGCAAGGTGAGGCATCCAAGGGAGACACGTGTCTAGGCATCTTGGAATGTAATGCTTCTATGGAATCTCTCTTTACCAAAAGATTTTAGAACACTTTCGAAACTTAATGGCTATATCACAAGGATGGGTAGTAAAAAGAATGAAGACTTAGAAGGCAATATCTTAGTTAAAAAAATAGTTTTTCCTAGAAAAAAAGACCCAGCATACAATTATTATAATGACTTCACATGGATTAAGAGGAACGGTGATGAAGTAGAGAAGACAAAATCTATCAGTTTCTCCTCAATTCTTATTACTCTTTATATGAATCACAGCCCTTTACAGGTTGACCTATCACAGGGAAAGGGTAGAAGATAACTTCTTTCCAGTCATTTACGTTTTGTCCCATGACTAAGGAGCAAAGGTAGTTAAGTACCAGGTTGAATTGGATCTTGTAAGGCTTTCTTCTGAAGGAGCATGTTTAAAAAAATGTAAAAAAAAGAGAAATAAGACAAAAAAAAATCATTCCTTAATGAAAATCTGCAGTGATCATCAACAACGCGATCCGTCCCTTCCTTCACCCACTCATTTCAGGAAGTTATTAACTTCACACCTACCGGGGTCATCCAAATGGGAACGTGATTAAGTACTTGAAATCATTTTACTTTTTTTAAAAAATGGATATTAAACCCCAGAAATTTATTTTAAAACAGATCTACATTGGCAAATTAAAACACACAGACTTTAGTGAATGTGAAAAGGTATGTATGATATTCAGGGTTATAAATAAGTCTATTAAAACTCACAGGTTTTGAATCTTAAATTTTGCATGTTTTGACATAAGTGTATTCCAATTTGGAACTCATAACAATGAGGGAGATTGTTTTGCATTTGAGAGGTAGAAAGAAAAATACAAACTGATACAAAATATTACAATGTATCAGGAGCACAGATAATGTAATCACCAAAGGCCTCAATTAAACAGCATATGATTCATTTTGTCAATGTGATAAATGCAAGTAGCTGAGGTTTTAAATATAACGTATTTATATACAATTCTGTCGTTGATGTTAATTAACCCACAAGCAGGTTACCCCAAGAAAATGTTACTGGGAGCTCCAGAGCTTCAACTTTACCAATTTTAGAATTTTAAAATATGGGGTTTTTAATGTATGACCAACATCTTTTTTCTTATATTTGTATTAATCATTTCCCATTTCAAATTACAGAATTACCTCAAGCTGTTTGGTTGGGAAAATGAAATTGCTATTATTCTGATCATTATTGATAACAAATAAGACTGATCGTGAAACCTTTCCCTTTCAATTTAGGATAGTTCCTTTCTAGGACCCCCTCTGCCACTGGGTAGAGTTGTTACCTTGGGGCAGTAATTTAACCTCTATAAATATCTTCATTTCCAAAACAAAGGAATCAGTTTAGCCAACCTCTAAGGTCCTTCGAGACTGAATATTCCAAGTATCTATGATCTATGATCCTCACTCATTAGTCTAATTTTAAAAGGTAATGTCAATGTTTGATGTTTTCTTCTCTACTATTGTAATTATTATTGATCTTTCAGTAATACTCCCAGTCCGAAGCCTCTGCAGGTATTTGTAAAATGGAGACACAAGTACTCTAAGAAAACAGAATAGACAGAAGTTTCTGTAATAATAAATATTTCATCCTATTTTCTGATCAAAGCATTCCAGTGCATTTCCCTGGATGTCAGGAGAGTCGAGGTTAGGGTCTTATCACGGACTTGGGGTGTGCTCTAACCCCACAACATTCAGGAGTTAATCCTCATAGAACATTCTAGGTTCTGGGCTGCTTCTCCGCAGAGAGCAAGAGAGCTCTGCTCTGTTAAGGAATGGCCTGGGAAGAGGAAACGGCTGCATGTCTGAACGGGTCAGAAATGTGCTTCACACTGATCTCCGTTTTTGGTCTGCTGTCCAGCTCTGTCTCCACTTTCCCTGGAACCAAAATAAGTAGGAGTCCTGCTTGCACAGGCTATGGGAGTGGGGAGGATTTGGCTTGGAGAGATTTTGGCTCTTCTACTTTTACAGCTCTTCTCAGCTTGACTGGCAAAGCTCTGGATAGCAACACCGCCCACTTCTTTCTCTTTTTGCCTCCTGTTCCTATCAACCCTCTTTCAGATTTCCTTGCTGCGAGATACGGAGGTGAATCTCATTTCACGGCCAGCAATCCTGAAGACAGATGCAAACGGAGGACCCAGGTGTGGTTGGCATCCTCCAGGAGGCTCAAGCGGCATAGCCCACAATGATCACAGACCTCTCCACCTCCACTCTTAAAGGGATCACGGTGATTCGGCTTCTAATTGTTTTGAATGTTTATGCAGAGGACCCATGAGGAGATATAGCTGAATGTTTAATTGATCATTATAGAGTGATTAAACTTGACATTTCCCAAGAATTAGGTGAAAAACCTCCCGGACTCTGGTAGGGTCAAAAGACTAGGCACCATTATGAATTTCAATACTGCGACAGTCATCTGGTTAGTGGAATGAGGCATATGAGAAAATATACCTAAATTTTAAGAAAGATTTTATGCTAATGGACTATTAAACATTTAATGCTCTGTTAACACATGGTTATTTCCCCCATTAAGCCACCATCATGACCTATGCATAGTTTATGAACATTCCTGTTGTCCTTGAGAGAAATCACATACTGTAAGGGCTAAAAATAGCAGCCATGTGAGGAATAATTTGCATCTAGAGTTCAGCTGACATCATCTATCTTGGAAACTTATTTCCAGGGATCCGGCTCCCGAAAAGTTTCCAATTACCTTTTACTAAACCTGAACATTCTAGAAATGACTAAGTCC
>PITA01001327.1:0-25390 GCA_004023965.1 Spilogale gracilis
TTCGGAGGGTAATCCCAAGCCCCAGACTGTACCCACTAGCTTTTTGGTAACCCTTCCCCTGGATGCGTACTGTGCCTTTGAACAGAGCAACATGGCCCGTGGGGACTGACTGCTGGCTGGTGACTTTTCTTTCCTGGTTCCTGGGCCATGTGCTGGATGACTTAGCAGGATGACCAGCTGGTGGAAGGGAAATCAGAACTCATCCAGGTTAAGGAACAGGAGGGTCAAAGGTCCACCTTCAGACTTTGGGAGCTTGGCTTCACCTTTTCTTGTTTTAACCCTAAGGACAGTGTGAAATTAGCAATTGGTTATGACTCCAGTATTTCTCATGACTCTAAGCAATTTTGAGAGCCTCTCTGAAGAGCTCTTAGGGGGAGGGCTGAAGAGAGATCTCTGGCAACTCGGAGGGCCGAGGGGGTAAAACTTCTCAAGTCTCTTTCTTGGAGCCAGAACTGGGAGACTTGACTAAGGCCGAGAACCTGGACATTAATAGAGATGTGAATCTCCAACTGGCTTAAGGTCTTCTATTAGATAGACTTGCGAGGTTGATAGGAAAAGGCACCAGAGTGTATGGGCTCTTCCCCCAGGGCCGCTGGTGATACTAGGATCTTAGGCGCTTTCTTATTTGACTTGCCAGGGTCCTCAGTGGCATGAAACAACCCTAGGAGCTTCCTTGGTTCCAAGCTGAGGCTTCTGCTTTCATGCCCAAAGTCATTTTTCTTCCTCTTTTGTGTCTGGTGTGCTGTGCTCCGCTCTCACTTTTCCAGGTGTGGATGCAGGCAGATACAGTCTGGAAAGAAGTCAGCCCATGGCCTGAGGCCAGCAGGTCCCCCAAGGCCCTAATGTCAGCTTGGAGTGTGGAACTGTGGGTAGAGCTTTTGCTGGGACAGACTGGCTCCATGGCTCTCCTCCGGATCCTGGAGGAGGGATAGGCGAGTGTGCAGGAAGATAGGGTTAGGGGAGGAGCGGGAGGGGTTGGGTAGGAAGCTGGTATCTGTGGCCGGAGCAGAACACAGGACAGTTTGTGACAATGTGCAGTGTCTCTGACTGCGACTAAGTTCTATGGCCACTGAAGATCCATTGTTTCTAGCTGCTTCCCTAGGAATGAAACATTGTCAACAGTCACCGCTCTCTCAAGGCCTCCGCCCCGGCCTGCTGGAGCCCTCACAGGAGGACGGGTATACCCAGGAACCCAATTCCCAGTCAGAGATTAATATCTCTATAGCATCAAGAGGTTAGATTCTGCAGGCCACCAGGAAAGGTGAGGCCGGATAGTGATGGGCTGTTTCAGCAAACACTTGGGATGATTTCCCGGCACCATCTGGAATTAGCCTTGCCAGAGGGAGTATGGGCTGACCGAGGCAGGGGGCAAAGGAGAGACACAGGAACATGTGGGTATCTTGGGGAGGTGCATGGGACAGAAGGAACAAAGAGTGCTTGTTGACAGCAAACTTGGTTTCCAACCATGGCTCCGTTTCTCACTAGCCATTGACCATAAACGCTTAACCTCTCAGCGTGAGGATGTTAAACCCCATTCAGGTTATTCAGTGAATCAGAGAAGATAAAATCCTTGGCAAGGCTTAAGATACTTTGAAGATGACTTAGGTACAGGGCAGATTTTGCCGATAGGACGGCAGTACCTGCTAGAATATTTAAATGGCAAATACTAGTTGGTAAATAGCCATAGTTCAGAACCCTGTGAGTATCCCTGAGAGTCCAGGGTCCCCTGAATTGGTCAGTGCGCACACCACACTAGCTTTCAAATAGCTTAATACCACCCTTGCTTATGGGTCCTGAACTTTGCAGGAGGGGTCTGTGGTCCTTAAAACTCTGGAAGAGTTTAGCTAAACGTCAAAGGAAATAGGACCAGGGACAGTGCCCCCGAACAGAGAATGACAAGTAGCTAGCTGGGTAGTAAGAGCCCTCTTCTCTGCCCAGCCCTTCTCAAGCACCTGGGACTCAGCTGATTCCAGAGGGTGGGCAGGGATGGTATATCTTTCAAGGGGTAAAAGTGAAGGGACAGAGGCGACCAAGGCATCCCCCGAGAGTAAAAGAGAGTGAAACAAATCCTCACCCAAAGCCTAAAGAACACACAGACTCAGACAGGAGACACGATGTGAATGCCTTGCCTGATGAGTGACCACCCACACTGACTTTCCCGGGCAGGGTTCCTCTACTATTTGCTCAGTGCTCTGGGCATAACGGCTGGAGCTCATCGCCTGTGGAGTCACCGGACTTACAAAGCTCGGCTGCCCCTGAGGCTCTTCCTGATCGTTGTCAACACGATGGCATTCCAGGTGAGAAGCTGGCCGTGCTCAGCAATTTTCTCTGTGCTCTTTCGATGATCTGGACGCAGAATGGAGAAGCTCAGCGCCTGCAGAGGAGCTGCACCTAGACAGCACTTGACTTCCCTCTCTTACGGTCACGTCAAGTGCAGCCCCAGTGCTGAAGTCCACATCGGAAAAGGGAAGTAGGAGATCCATAGGTAATAGTCTCAGTGTCATGGGGTGGTGTTTTGGACTATTCTAAGCCCTTGACATGAATTACCTCATTAAACCCTCAAAATAATCTTAGAAGGGAGGTACTATGACCCCCATTTGACAGATGAAGAAGCAGGGTCCCTGGGAAGTTAGGCTGCCGGGCTGGCTGTGGCAGTGCTGAGGCTTGTTGGGGCCGAAGGCAGGTTGGGGGAAGGGAACTCCTGGTTGTTAAGGAGCAGCAAGGGACAAATGATGGGCCTGGGCTATGGGGCTTAGCTGGGAGTGAAAGGAAAAAGGAGGGAAACCAAACTGATCCCCTTTGTCGAGGCCTTGTCCCAGGTACTTGCCACAGTCACTTAATCCTCTGGGTCACAGCGCTTCACGCCTCGAGGGCTCCTGGTATTGTCTTTGTGGAGATTTTGAATCCCAGAGGAGCCCAGAGGTCACTTGGAAATGTGGTCAGAATCATGCTGCCTGTGCCTGGCCATGGTCTATGTGGCATCAGGAGCTCCCTGAAGTTTCACCCACCAACCAAGACGTGGGGTGCATGACTGCCTGCCTCGGGTTCTCTGAGCCCAGGGGTTTGGCACCCCATGAAGGACCCTCTCCAATGTTTTTTCCTTGCTTAAAGAATTGCAGTGTGCTTTTCTAATGAAACTCTCAGTTCTGTATGATTTCCTCCTCCATTCTGCCCACTCTGTAACCTTCAAGAAGCTCGTCCTATTCATGTGTCCTGGGACTTCAGATTGCTTTTCCACTTAAGCTTCCGTGGCAAATTGGGGGAGCAGAGGGGGCAACTGCAGGACTCCTTGGGTACCCCGACTCCTGGGTATTTTGTGAGGTTGGGCCGAGAGCCAGGGGCTCTTAGAGTTGCCTACCCATTGGAATTCCCCTAAGAGGAGATCTCTGGCCAGCCCTACATTCCTCTTCTCTGTCCCTCCAGAACGACGTGTTTGAATGGGCCCGAGATCACCGTGCCCACCACAAGTTTTCAGAAACCCATGCTGATCCTCACAACTCCCGGCGTGGCTTTTTCTTCTCTCACGTGGGTTGGCTGCTTGTACGCAAACACCCAGCCGTCAAGGAGAAGGGTGGTTTGCTCGACTTGTCTGACCTAAAAGCCGAGAAGCTGGTGATGTTCCAGAGAAGGTGAGTGAAGCAATGACAGAGCTGCGCATCTAGTGTTTGGAAAACCCCTTTTTCCCCGAGAGCTTATAAACTTAAGCTGAGACATTTACTAGGTTTGCATGTTCCAAATTAAATTTAAAACCCAAATATTTGATAGCCTTCAGGCTCACTGCTGTGAACTATTGTACTTCCTCTTAGAGCTCTCTTAATTAAACCGATTAGATTCAACAGATACTTATTGACCTAGGACGATCACAGATACAAAGACAAATGTGTCACCATCCTTATCTTCAAGGAGTTTGTGGCCTATTGGGAAGCAGAGGGAAAACCGGGGATCTGAATAACTATGATATGTGTTGAGATATTTTCTTTACCAATGAGAGGCACAACAGAAAGGGAGATAGTGTACTGGGGACCATCCAGGAAAGGTTTATGAAGGGAGCTTTGGAAAACACTGATGGATAGAGATTTTCACAGGTGTGTGTTGGGAGGGAGAGTATAAACACAAAGAACATGAAAGCATGTTCCAGCAGCAAAGGCCTCCTGCTTGAAGTGCAGGGTGTGGCTGAAGAAGGACCAGAAAGAGGCTGATGCTGTTCTTGCAGAGCCTTAAAAGCAGATTTAGGATTTAATTCAATAGGCAATGGGAACCTATTACAAGTTTTTTGAGCAGGAATGTAGCATGACTGGAGGTATGCTTTAGAAAGGTCACCCTCCAGGGGTGCCTGGGTGGCTCAGTTGGTTAAGCAACTGCCTTCAGCTCAGGTCATGATCCTAGAGTCCCAGGATCGAGCCTCACATCTGGCTCCCTGCTCGGTGGGAAGCCTGCTTCTCCCTCTCTCACTCCCCCTGCTTTTGTTCCCTCCCTAACTGTGTTTCTCTCTGTCAAATAAATAAATAAAATCTAAAAGAAAGAAAGAAAGAGAGAGAGAGAGAAAGAAAGAAAGAGAAAAGGAAAAGAAAGAAAGTAAGTTCAACCTCAGGATGGTTGAAAAAAAACCACTGAGTCAAAGAGGTAAGAAGCAGGACCATGAGTTAGGAGCAAACGGGGATCAGTGCTAGGGAAGCAGCAGCAAGAACCAAAAGTTTGATGCAGGGAATACTAATGATAGAAGAGTGTAAGACGTGGATGCTGAAGAGAGGCAGGAAATCAGTTCCCTAGGAATGTCAATGGCATGGTCTACCTTTGAGACAGTGAAGAATGGCATGAGGCCTCCAGAGGGCCCATGCACACCAAGGACACATTCTTTGCCTCTCTGAGAAAGAAGATGAATGGTTCTGGGTGGCCGGCAGGACCTGGAGGCAAGGCACAAACCCTAGACTCTGCAAAAAAGATGGACAGGAAAGAGAAAGGAGTCTAAAGGCAGAATGGAAAAACAGCTTGGGAAGGAGAACTCAAGTTTATGAGTTGGTAATCTGGACCTTACCTGTTCTACAAGATGGTATTATGCTATAGTCAGAAAAAGCAATGGAATCAGAGGCTGGAGACAAGCCTTCCAACCCTTGTTCCACTGGGTTCCTGCTGGTGTGATCTTAGAAAAATCAACCCCTCATTACCTCATTTTCTAAAACCTGGGATGTTCTCAAAAGATTTCCCCACCCCACCCCCTCTTGCTCTGCCCTCAGCTACATGGTACTCAATTGGAAGAGAAGAGACAGTCCCATCAGTGGCAGAGGAAAATAAGGTGGGTCCAGGAGTCCTCCTCTGTCCTCTGACTCGGCGTCTGGTCTCTCCGTGTAGGTACTACAAGCCTGGGATCCTGCTGATGTGCTTCATCCTGCCCACCCTCGTGCCCTGGTACTGCTGGGGTGAGACTTTCCTGCACAGCGTGTTTGTCGCCACTTTCTTGCGTTACGCCCTCGTGCTCAATGCCACGTGGCTGGTGAACAGTGCTGCCCACCTCTACGGATATCGCCCTTATGACAAGAACATCAGCCCCCGGGAGAACATCCTGGTGTCCCTGGGAGCTGTAGGTGAGTCCCCAGCAAGACCCTTTCTAGTGGTCTGCTGGTTCTGGGATTAGGCAAGGAGCGGGAAAAACCAGATGAACCTGTTTTAGGACTTCTGTCTGTCTGCTTTTGTGCTACAGAACTAAGGGACAGTGTATAAGAAAATTCTGTGCAGTTGGGCAACAGGTCTTATGTAAAAAGAGTAAAGAGAAACAGTGCTTTTGCTTTCAGGTTCCAGAACCATCACAAACGCTCTGTTTGGCCAACCCCTTTGGGTATTCTTTGTCCAGACACCTCTCAGGCCAGACTGCAAGTCTCACTTTGGGCAGGGAATACATAAACGGAAAAACGGGATCATCTGGGTGGGCAGTGAGCCTAGCGTTCAGTATTTAAACATGCTATAAGGGGCACGTGGGTGCTGCAGTCCGTTAGGCGTCCGACTTGACTCTTGGTTTCGACTCCGGTTACGCACTTGGGCAGTAATGGAGTGGGCAGTGAGCTCATGCTGGGCTCTGAGCTCACTGAGGAGTCTGCCTGGGTCTCCCTAACCCTCTGCCCTTCCCACTGCACTCTTTCTCTCAAAACAATTACACCTTATATCTTTAAAAAAAAAAAAAAGGAAAGAAAGAAACATGTTCTATAAAATGTAGCATAACTCCTGTCATTTCCTTCAATCAGCTTCTCTTTTGTCTTGCTATGTTGGAGTAGATGGTATTTGAAGTATATGCCAGGTCGTCTGGCTGCTGGTGCCAGTAAGAAGGACATCAAAGCGCTTGTTTATGGCCCCTAATGACCACCTATCAGTCTTATCTCTTGGCCTTTCTCTTCTGCTTCTCTTCTGTGCTGGGAGCAGCTCTTCCCTGCAGTGTGGCTTAGGGAACCACCACCAAAGCGGTTAGTTTGCTCCCAAGTAACCTGCTGGCTATTCTAATGCTGACTATTCATGCATTTATTTCTGTCGCTCCAGTCCCACTAGCCAGAGCCTAAGACAACAGGCTTCTACCATCTGTCTCCATTCTTTTCTTGTCACTGCTGGCAACTAAATATAGACCTTGACCAAGGCCTGGAATTTATTTTCCTTAAGCAGACCTCTTCCTCACAGTGCTCAGTGTGCCACTATTCCTAGAGTGTACCCAGGCAACCTCACTGGTGCACACATTCCTGCACACCACAGCCTTACCTTCACTTTCTCTGCTTAAAATCTTCCTTTAGATTCTCAACCCCACCTATCTCTACTGTCTGGACTAAGGCATTCTTTCCTGTCTTCTTTTGCACTTTCATGCATCTCACTTCCTACCATTGGGCCTGTGTTTACTGTGAACCATGTTTGGAATCAATCACCTCGGCTACGTAAGTCAGAGATTTTCATAGAAATAGAAGTTTCTGGAATGAGATTTGTCCTGGGTTACCACAGGGTCTATAGTGAGCTTACCCAGCTCCAGCCTCGTTACGAGCATCAGTTCAGAATGGTGGCCAACGTCTTACTTTGTCTCCGTTACCATTCATCTCCGCTGCCTGTTGCTCTCCTCCCTTATCACCTCCGCCTTTGTTCTCCTGTAGCTTGTTGCTTGGCCATTCTTACCTGTTTCTTCCTTGAGTTACCTGCCACACAGTCACATGCTCATTTTCTCTCTGTCAAAGCTGACCTCCTCCCTTGAGCCTTTCTTGAGCTGTATCTTGCTGCCCCACTTGCAAAGTCTTGTCCTTTCTTCTCTCGGTGGACCTTCCTCTTTTTTCTCTCAGCTCTTTGCATATCTGATTCGGTTTTAAATCTGATAAGTAGAGGCCTGGTTTGCGCTCGCTCGCATGGAAACAAAGCCACTTATGGAAATTAGTAATCCTGTCAGTACCTTTGGCCTTGTGGTTATCCCAGCCTCCTACTCAGTTCACACTGTGAATAATCAGGTGTCACACGGAGAGGACATACCTTGACTTGCCCTGGATGGTGTCATTTACTCTGTAGAACTTCCTTCACTTGCTTGTTATTAATATCATTACTACTCTCCTGGGGTTCTTTTATCTTCAAAGGGCTTACCGTGCTCTTTTATTAGCTATTCTTGACCCAGCTTTCCCCCAGCTTTAGAAGGGTCAGTATTAAAAAAAAAAAAAAGAAGGGTCAGTATTGTTAATTGTTGACTACCATCCAGAAAGAAGAGTCCTGCCAAGGGTTGGAGAACTTGCTTTCTGTGGAGTTTCCAAAACTTTACCTCTTAATGAAATTCTCCTGACACTAGAATGTCTTTGTTTTCCCTCAGTCCAGCAAAGTGAACCAGTCCTCTCAGAACCTCAGAGGTTAAAGGGACTAGCTAAGCATTTTCATTCTTATACCCTCAGAGAAATTGTTATATTAGCATCCCCGTCCCCCACCTCCCCAGGCCCCCTAGCATCGAAGCTCAAAGAACCAGATGCTGGAGCAATTCATTCCAAACCAGTGGTGGCTGAGGAAATGAGGGACCCTGCACTGGGTCTCTTTGCTCCTGACGCTGGGCTGTTACTGCCCGGTTCTGTGTGTACCATCCCCTCTTAGAGGCGGTTGTAAGAAGCACGACAAGAGTCCTTCATTCGGGTCCCCCTCCGCTCCCCACCCTGATGCGTGCACATGCACCCCAAGAGCCTGTGGGTTCTCAGACTGATACTTAGGGAACTTTCCCATCTGAAATCCCTTCCCAGCCTAGAGCCCTCTCTCTCTCTAGTCAGCTTACCCTCTGGGAGGAATCGCTGGTCCTCCTCTGACACAGGCTCCTAGAAAGCCTTGGTGGCCAGGTCTCCCCAGTTATTTCTTAAGATGCCTCCAAGGCATTCAGTCTGGTTCAGAGCCAAAGAGACTGGACTTGCTCATGTGTTCAACAACAGCAACTTCCTGCTAGGTTTGAGGTCACGTGCTAGGGGACCGAGAAGATCGCAGTGCACTACGCGGCTCCGTAACTCTTGTCCTTGCTTTTGTTCCAGGGGAGGGCTTCCACAACTACCACCACTCCTTCCCCTATGACTACTCCACCAGCGAGTACCGTTGGCACATCAACCTCACCACCTTCTTTATCGATTGCATGGCTGCCCTTGGTCTGGCTTACGACCGGAAGAAGGTATCCAAGGCTGCCATCTTGGCCAGGATTAAAAGAACTGGAGACGGAAGCTACAAGAGTGGCTGAGTTGGGGTCCCTCGGGTTCCTTTTCCAAAAGCCAGCCAGGCAGAGGTTTAATGTTCTGTTTATTAACTACTGAATAATGCTACCAGGATGCTAAAGATGATGATGTTAACCCATTCCAGTATTCTTTTAAAATTGAAAGCCAACAACTCTGCCTTCATGATGCTAAGCTGAGATTCTTAGTTCTTCTCTTACCTTCTCTCTCTTCTAGTCCATTGTCCTTTTCTCTGCTTTGTTCTTACCACCTTCTTTTCTCTCCTCACTCACTGCCACCCAGGCAAGCGGCTGGTCATTCTTGGGTAGGTATCCAGCTTCCAAAGCCTAGACAACCTTTCTATAGTCCAAAATTAGTGGTCTTTGCCCCCCATAACTCCTTCCTTGAGCTGTCCTGACCTTTAGGGTGGGTGGCTCATGCTAGAGGTATGAGAACACACCTTCTGGGAAGGCTCATGTTAATTATCAGCAGCTCAGACTTTTGCGAGTTGGAATGGAAAATAACTTTATTTGGCACAAAGCTTCTAAAGCAGGTAAACTGTCAGGGGAGAGAATTCACGTGCACAGTATCATTGAGAAGTAAAAATGGGGTGAGGTGGGAAATAAGGCAAGAAGCTCTTGCTAGGCCTGGACACATGGTTGCTCCTCCTTTCTCTCCTGACTCTGACTAGGGAATGGCCATAGAGCCTGGCAGTGCTAGAACACAAAAGCAAATCTCAGTGTCCCAGTGTAGTTTAGGTTGGAATAAAGAAGCAGCATTAAGTTTGTAGTAAAAGTGGTCTCTCCTGGGAAGGGATTTTTTTTTCTTTAATAACAAAGATTTCTTGTTACGCATGACAAAATATCTTCAGGTTGGTTGTTTCCAGAATTGGTGAATCTAGCAGATCATGGAATTATCAAAATTCTTTCATCTTTCTATTCTGCCATCTTCGGGCCACTGGTCAGGTCCCATCATGGTAATAAGGTGGCTGAAGCATTTCTAGACATCCAAAAAAGGAACGTATGTGTGACAGAGTGGTGATCTGTCTTCCAAAAAAGGAAGGATTTTAAGAGGTGGAGTTGGGTCCAACATAAAAATATATATACATACACATTTTGCTTGGAACATTTAAATAATTCACTTAGGGTATTTCCTTCTGAAAGAGAGGTGCTTGAAGAGGAGAAATGAGGTGGGTTGTCTCCTCTCCTCTCCTCTCACTGCTGGACAGGAGATGGAGAGGTTCAGGGCTGTGTCTGTTGGCAGTTCCTAAGAGATAACTTTACAAAAGAAGGGCTCTGAGAACACATTGCCAAGGGACTCAGAAGGTTACTACTGAGTAAGTCATTGGGTGTCCTGATTTGGAAGCCAGTCATACAAACAAGTTAAATGTTAGGTTCAGTCATTCATTCTAGTTTCTCTTTGGAATGAGCACAGACTAGAAGGCATCTCCCCGCAGTGCTGAACCACTTCTCCCATTCTTTCTCAGTTAACTTTTCGCCTAAAGTATAGGACTGCCTGGGGGGCGAGGTAGGAATCTCTTAATTACTGTGGGTTTTAAATCCTGGCTGTACCCTGTCTGTGCATTTTCTCCTCCTGGTTCTATCTCCTCCCTGATGTTTTCTCTCTCTGGACAGGAAGCCTCCTCTGTGTGTCTTCAGAGGTAGTGATGGTTCTTGCTCACCAGGCAGCTCCCTCTCCTGCAGACAGAATGCTCAGGGTCACTGAACCACTGTTTCTCTTTATAAAGTTGAGTTAGCCGCCACTTCACTTGGCCTCCAGAGTCCCTCCACCTACACCCCTGAGCTCCCCTGCCACACTGATGACTCAAGAGGAGGCTGGCAAACCTTACTAGAAACATCCCCAGCTCAAGCGCTCTCCCTCATGAGGCACAGCCAGGCCAAGGCTTGTGGGTTGTGCCAGTGAGGCGCCGTGGAGCAAAGAAAGGGTTTGTTTTTAGCCTCCTCTGTCTCGATCAGTACGCCTGCCCAGCCCAAGTCCATGCTCCCAGCGGAGAGTGCAATGCTTGTAGAAGTAGGAGGGAGCCTAGTCTTAACTGGGAAGCACAAGAAGCAAAGGGAAGTTCCAAAGTGCCTCATGCAAAAGGAGGCCCTGTTCCCTGGAGTCGGGTGTCTTGCAAAGCCCGCGACTTGGGATCTGAGATGCCGTGGACTTTGCTGAACCGCATCTCTGTTCGGCAAACTAACCAGCATTCCCCACCACACAGCCTAGGGCCAGCGGTAGTGTAGGAGAGGCCTGCAGAAAGCATCAGTGTTTTGAGAACCTTGGACTACCCCTGTTCCCTGTACCTCAGTCATCAATGCAAAAGCCTGGCTTTACTCTGAAAGATTGGAAATGTACAGTACCAAGTGTTCTCTGTGCTATTGAGCCCCAGTGGTGGAAGGGAAGAGGGCCTTTCTTCCTGTATTAATTGACTAGAATGAGGCTAAAAGGGTTCCCCAGACTAAAGGCATCCTCACCTTTTGAGCTGTTCCTCTCAGTAGAAAAGACTCTAATGGGAGATCACTGTAGTTCAGATCTGCTGACTTGTGGACCTGGAAATGCCTGTTGGGTAGTTTTAATTCCACAGGTTATCAGGTGCCTGCTTTATAATTTTGGACCAAAAAACAAGCTTATCTTTCTATTCTGATCATGTCCCAGGGATCTGGTCCCGTACCATGACCCTACGCAAGGCCGGACGGGGGTCCTCAGGCTGAGGGCCCCTCCGTATATGAGAGTGTGGAGGTGTAAGGGTGTCTGCTAAGTTAAGGAACACTTTCTTCAAGATTCTGAAGCTGAGTTCACTTGACACATTAATGATCAGAAACTCAAGTCTGAATTTCTAACAGTCCTTGCTTTGTGGGTGTGCTGACAACTTATTTGGGTGCCTTACATCTTTTCTAATCAGTGTTGCATATGAGCCTGCTCTCACTCCCTCCTCACTCCCTCTGGGGAGTTCCTTTGCACCTGTGACCCTACACAAGTGGCTGGTAGAAAAGGGGGCCTGGCTGGAGAGTTGTGAGTATAGCTGTTCGCAAGATTCCCTTCTGGGCTTCATTTTGGAGACTTTTCTTAGGGCTGTTTTTATTAAGTGCCCACATTTGACGGAGGGTGGAAGTAATTTGAATGTATTTGATTTATGATACTTTTTAGATTAAAAGACGGTTGTAGCATTTAAAATGGAACCTTTTTCTCCTTGGCTTGCTAGTATCCTGAGTGTATTCTCTAAGTATGACTCAAATGGGTCAGCGTGAAAGGTCAAAGAAAGCAAGATGTCCATGTTACGCGGGTGGCTAAGGCCAGGGCCTCTCCTACCACTGTGCCACTGACTTGCTGTGTGACCCTGGGCAAGTCACTTAACTATAATGTGCCTCAGTTTTCCTTCTGTTAAAATGGGATAATAATACTGACCTACCTCACAGGGCAGTTTTGAGGCGTGACTAATGCTTTTTATAAAGCATTTTGGGATCCTTCAGCAGAGGAATTCTTTTAAGTCCTGAGTATTTTTATAGTAGCAGTATCCACCATGAACTTGTGTCCACCATGAACCGTGCGTCCTGGATACTATCATTAATCGAGATGATTCTCTCTGAGAGATTGAATAAACCCATTGGATAAGTGGTGGATAACTAGCCAGACAGAATTTGAGAATGCATAAACTTATTGCCATGGAAACAATACACAGGATACCTTTTCCTTGATTGGGTGGGATTTCTCCCCTTTTATGTGGGATAGTAGTTATTTGTGACCTAAGAATAATTTTGGAATAATTTCTATTAATATCAACTCTGAAGCTTAGTTGTACTGATCTGAAATTGTGTTTGTTCATAATAAAAGTGAAGTGAATCTGATTGCACTGTGTCTGGGTGATTTCTGGCTGCGATTCAAAGTTTCTGGGTACTTACCTCTCTGGTCTACCACATTGCCTGTGGCCTGTTCCTGTACCTTTAAGAGTAAAAAAGAAGTAGATGCTGCCCTGGCTGACTCAGAGCCCTGTCACCGCCTTGCCCTGCCTAAGGGTAACTTTAGGTTAAAGGCAGCCCGCGCAGCAGGAAACCAGGAGTCTGCTGCCATGAAGTCAAACACACTTACACCAGTTGGCGCTTGGCCCTGGGGAAGTGCCAGGTGTCTGGTGTGTCACATGGTCACATGTGCCCGGGACAGACGCAGAGAGAAAGAGAACAGCAGGAGAGGCCCAGGCTAGGCAGTCCAGGTCATTCATCCAAAGAAACCCAAAGACCTGTGGTCCCTCCTGGGAATTTAGTGGCTTCCTGAAAATGCTGATTAACCACAGCCGGAAGAAAGGGAAAACAATGCAAGGGAAGGTTTGTAAACTCCCTGGATGGAGAGGGCTCCATGATCTTAAGGTGGAAAAGCCTTTTAGCCTTTACCTTTTAACCTGAGAATCCTCATTAGAATGTAGAAAAGAGAATGTAGACTTCTTACAGTTTGAGCTCCATCTTCCAGTAGGAGCCACCTTGACAATGCCTAGGCTTCTAAGAGTTCTCCAGAACCAGCCCCCCTTTCTTGGTAATGTAGGTTGCCCTCACCTTGGATGAGAAGCATGATTTTCTTAAAGTAATTCTGAGCATGCAAAACCAAGTCTATATACACTGAGGCCTTGTCAGACCTTAATAACTTGAGTGGGTAGTGGCCTTCTCTTCACAGGTATCTGCCTTTCTACCCCTTCCCCTCTATTTTGTTTAAAATATTCAGGCTGGACTATTGTTCCCCTGGCTCTGTAACTGAATCCTTCCTTCAAAGTATCAGCTTTGTTTCTCATTAACTGGCATCCAGTTGAAAATTTATTCTGACTAAGCTCTGCTACTTTCTTTTCCTTTCCTCCTCTCTGCTACCTGGCTGTCCTGATTAAACCCGTTTCTCTGCCTCCTCCAGGCAGTCTGTATTTTGTATTTTTGCTATTTCACCCTGTGGCAGTTTCCTGATTCCTATCTGCAAAAGTTCCAAGAAGGGGAAGGAAAGGGGAGAGCTCATGGAACTTGATCAGAACGTTCAGTTGAATTCAAGATTGAGAGAGAAAAGGAATGTGTAGTGAAGTTCCCTGTAAGGGTGAGTTGTACAATAAGAGCCCCCAGAGGGCAAGGTAATGTTGCTGTGTTTTTTGTGGGGAGGTAGAAAGAGGTTAAGGCTCTCCTTAACAACCAAGGTTTAACCATGGGACAAAGGAGAAAATAAGATAATAATGGAGAAGAAATATGAGATTACTGATGTTCAATCGCCACCAGTTTTCCCTTCCTCTTCCCTAAAGGAAGCACCAAGATAGTCCCTAAAAATATCCACCAGGGCAGAAAAAAGGCATCCAGGTCGGAAAGTAAGAAGTAAATCTATCTATGTGCAAATGGCCTGATTTCATATATAAGAAAATCCTAAAGAATCCACACAGAAAAAACTACTAGAGCTAATAAATTCAACAAAGTGCAGAATACAAGAGCAATATACAAAAATAAATCAATTGTATTTCTATAAACTAGCAATGAATAATACACAAATGAAATTAATAAAAGAATTCCACTTATAACAGCATCAAAAAGAATAAGATAAGTAGAAATAAATCTAGCAAAAGAAGCCCATAAGAATGGTACATTGTTAACTACAAAAATGTCTTTGAAATAAATTAAAGAAGGGGTGTCTGCCTGGCTCAGTCAATAAAGCATTTGACTCTTAATCTCGGGGTTGTGAGTTTAAGCCCCATACTGGGTGTAGAAATTACTTAAAAGTCAAATCTTAGGGGTGCCTGAGGGCCTCAGTCAGTTAAGGGTCTGCCTTCAGCTCAGGTCATGATCCCGGGGTCCTGGGATCTAGCCCTCCATGGGCTGGATTTATCGACAGATTCAATGCAATTCTTATCAAAATTCCAATTGCCTTTTTTAAGAAATTCATACAGACATTCAAATGACCCAGAATAGTCAAAACAAACCTGAAAAGGAAGCACACATTGGAGGACTCATTTCCTGACTACAAAATTACTTAAAAAGGCCCAATAATCAAGACAGTATAGTACCAGCAAAAGGATAGATACATACATCAATAGAGTAGAATTGAGAGTATAGAAATAAACCCATATATTTATAGTCAACTGACTTTTGACAAAGATGCTTAGACAATTCAGAGAAAAAAGAATAGTTTTTTCAACAAATGGTGTTGGGACACCTGGATATCCACATGCAAAAGAATGTGACTGGCCTACTACCTCACATCATGTATAAATATTAACTCAGAATGGGTCAGTTGAAACTATAAGACTCGAGAGAAAACAAAGGTGTAAATCTCTATAACCCTGGTTTAGGCAATGGTTTGCCTAAACAAACAAAAAGCCTAAGCAACAAAAGAAAAAGAAATAAATTAGACTTCATCCAAATGTAAAAAGTGGTGCTTCAAAAGATACTACCAAGAAAGTAAAAAGGATATCTGGGTGGCTAAGTCAGGTAGGCGTCTGTCTTCGACCCAGATCATGATCCCGGGTCTTGGGATTGAGTCCCACATGTCACCCCTTGCTCAGTGGAGAGCCTGCTTCTTTTTTTTTTTTTTAATTTTATTTATTTGACACAGAGATCACAGGTAGGCAGAGAGGCAGGCAGAGAGAGAGGGGGAAGCAGACTCCCCACTGAGCAGAGCCCGATGTGGGGCTTGATTCCAGGACCCTGAGATCATGACCTGAGCCGAAGGCAGAGGCTTAACCCTCTGAGCCACCCAGGTGTCCCCCCCCCTTTTTTTTTTAAAGATTTTATTTATTTAGTTGACAGAGAGAAACAGAGCTAGAAAGGGAACACAAGCAGAGGGACTGAGAGAGGGAGAAGCCGGCTTCCCGTCAAGCAGGAATCTCGATGTGGGACTCCAGCCTGGGTCTCCAGGATCATGACCTGAGCCGAAAGCAGTCGCTTAACCAACTGAGCCACCCAGGCACCCCCAGAGAGCCTGCTTCTCCCTCTGCCTGCTGTTACCCCTGCTTGTGCCCTCTCTGTCATATAAATAAATATATTCTTCAAAAAAAGGAAGTAAAAAGACAACCCACAAATGAGAAGAAATATTGATAAATCTATATCTGGTAAAAGACAGGCAACCAGAATACAAAAGGAATGCTCACAGGGGTACCTGGCTAGCTCAGTCAGTAGAACATGTGACTCCTGACTGCTGGGTTGTGAGTTCAAGCTCCACATTGGGTGTAGAACTTACTAAAAAAAAAAAAAAACAAAACAAAGAACAACTTAATGATAAAAAAGACAACCCAATTTTAAAATAAGCAAATGTTTGAACAGACATTTCTCCAAATAAGAAACACAAAGGACCAATAAGCACATGAAAAGATGTTCATTATTAGCTCAAGGAAATGCCCAGAGGAACCACAGTGAGAAACCCTTCATACTCACTAGGATGGCTCTGATGGAAAGACAGTTAATAACAAGTGTTGATGAGGATGTAGAGAAACTGGAACCCTCATGTATTGCTGGGGAGGGAATCTAAAATTATGTGGCTACTTTGGAAAATAGTTTGGCTGTTGCTCAAAAGGCTAAATAAAACATAGTTAGTGTATGATCCCACAGTTTTATGCTTAGGTATATATCCAAAAGAGAACCAAAAACATGCCCACACAAAAACTTATACATGAAAGTTCTTGGCAAAAAAAGAAAAGAAAAGAAAGTTCATGGCAGCATTATATACTATACAATAGCTAGAAACAACCCAAAGGTTCACCAAGAGATGAGTGAGCATGATATGATAAAGCCGTTTTTATGGGATAGTATTCAGCCACACACACACAAGAATTACAGATGCCTCTACAACATGGGTAAACTTTGAAAACATTATTCTAAGGGAAAGACGCCAGATACAGAAGACCATGTACTGTATGGTTCCATTTATGTGCAATGCAGCACAGGCAAATCCAGAAGCAAAAACAGACCGGTGGTTGCCAGGGGCTAGGGGCTGAAATGAGGCACAGGTTTTGGTGGGGCTGGGAGTGATGAAATGATCTAAAGTTAGATTGTGATGGTGGTTTCACAACTCTGTGACTATGCTAAAAAACACTGAATCATACACTTAAAGGTCAATTTTTATGGTCTATGAATTATATCTCAATAAAGTATGAGAAAAAATGCTCAGTTTTGATGTTTTTACCATTAATTGTAAATAGCTGAGATTCAAACTCATGTATACTCAAAAGAAGCACTCAGTATTTTCTCAGTTACATGGTGATGTGGTCTCCATTCTCAAACTGCAAGGAGATGGAGATACAGGTCACATGAGAAGAGGGCACATGCTATAAACTAAAGAGTCTAGGATGATATTCTTGCTAAACAAAGTCCTTGGAAAAATCCATATACCATATACCATATTCTACATTAGGTAAAGGGGTTGAGGCCAGTGGATAGATACAAATCTAACAACCTTTTGATGCAGGAAATCCAAAGTCTGCATCCACCAGACCTAGGCACACAATGATACAACAATATTTACCACATAGCCAGGCATCCCGCTGAGTGCTTGCTAAAAATGCCTTACTTCCCTCTATCAGAAGTAAGTACTATTATTACCCCAACTTTACTGGTGACGTCACTGAATGCACTTAGAAGTTACACTGTGAGAGAGCGATTGAGGGTGCTGTGATCCAGCTCTAGAACTCTGGTCATTAATGACTCTGTTGGGTGTGGAGTGGATGACAAGCCAAAGCCCAAGAGCCTAAGTCTCACATATTCCAGCGAATGCCCCGATTGTAACACCAGGGAGCTCAGTTTATGCGAAGTCAAACTACAGATGCATCTTCTGTTCCGGAAGAACCCAGCTCATTCCACCTCACGACCCATTTCAACCACACCTGACTGAAGCTCGCTTCTCAAACAGTAGAAACATCTGTGACATTTCCTCTATACTTTTCCAAACCATACTCCACCCTCCCATCAGGTTGAGAGATGCTTAAGGGCACCTTCTTTTAGACTATCTCCTGCGCCTAAACAATCAAGTGGTTGATAAAATTACCGAAAGATCACATGTCTCGTGTTAAATTCTGCCTCCTGCCACCAACTGTTGACATGTCACAGGGAGTAGGAGCCGGGTTCTGTGACCTATAGTTAACTTTGTGTGCCGTGGGGGCGGGGCAGGCAAAGTGCTGATTCTTGTATACCAACTTTGGGGCAAATACCACAGCCTTTAATTGCAGGCTCCAGGGAGCTGCGATTCTATACTGGGGTTGCTGGAGGCAGAGCCCCACCCCCCCTTTTCAGGACGGGGCCTGGCCCTCGCCTGCCTGCTACGCCCAGGCCACAGAGAGCTCACAAAGGCCAAGTGTCTGCTCTGCTGACTCATGGCAGCTCTCCGTCCAGGCTAGGACAGTTTCAGGGGGGCCATGGGCCCTCTCCCTCCTGCCCTCTAAGCCATTTCCCACAGGAGCAGGAGCAGTAGCCAGAACCATGTCAAACTTTTAAAAAACAGTGTGACCAACCAGAGGAAATGAGTGCCACTGAGAGGAAAGTGAAAGTGAAAGGTGGGGAGGGTGCCAAATTGCTCCAGAACCGTCCCATTTCCCATTCTTTTTTTAGGGAATTCTGGACAGCAGTAAGGATTCACCCTGTTGTCTTTTTGTTTGTTGGTTTTATACGTAGATATTTTTCAAATGAAGTCAAATTCACATGCCATTAAATTAACCATTTTAAAGGAAACAATTCAGTGGCATTTAGCTCATTCGCTGTGTTGTGCAACTACCACCTGTAAGGAGTTTCAAACATTTTCAGCACTGTAAGAGAAGACTTTGTACTTGTGAACCGGTCACTCTCCCTCCCCTCTCTCCCCCTCCACCCTAACCCCCAGGCAGCCACCAGTCTGCTTTCTGTGGCTATTACTTTAACTATTCAGGCTATTTCATATAAAGGGAATCCTGCAAAATGAGACCTTCTGTGTCTGACTTCTTTCTCTTAGCATAATGCTTCCGGGGTTCATGCACACTGTAGCCTGTCTTGGGACCTCATCCCTCTTTACCACCGAATAAAATTCCATTGTACATAAACAGCACAACTGATTTCTCTGTTCATCTGTTGATGAATATTTGAGTTGTTTACACCTTTAAGCTATTAAGTACTGGAGCCCCTGCTTTCCATTCATTTGTGTAGATACCTAGGAGTGGTTTGGGCCATAGGGCAATTTTGTGTTTCAACTTTTTGTGGGACCACTAAACTGTTTTCCACAGGGGCTGCAGCAGTTGACATTTCCCCGAGCAATGCGTGAGGGTTGCCCCTTATTCTTTTTTAAAAATCTTTTCTTTCTTTCTTTATTTGAGAGAGAGAGTGAGAGAGAACATGAGAGGGGAGAAGGTCAGAGGGAGAAGCAGACTCCCCGCAGAGCTGGGAGCCCCATGTGGGAATCGATTCCGGGTCTCCAGGATCATGACCTGAGCTGAAGGCAGTGGCTTAACCAATTGAGCCACCCAGGCGCCCCAGGTGCCCCTGATTCTTAACTTCTACCATCTGTTCCTTTCCTCTGCCCTACTTTCCACAAAGTCAGCCCCCACAGACTTCCCTTTCTCCTAGACTGGGTGGGAGAAGTTGTACCTCTAGTGGAAAGGCTATCATCAGAGAACACTGAGCAACAGGAACCTCCCTTGTGTGAAGCTATGCCCCCACTCTTGTCTTTTCTAGAAACAGGACACTGTGACCAGGAACAGGCAAGGACAAGCTCCCATCTCCCTGAGACACACCCACTACAGCCATTTCAGTTACCCCGTAAAACCTCCAACACCTCCATCCTCGCACAGAATATTCCATTAAATCCTCTTAAACAGTCAAAGCTCAGTGCAGAAAGGAAGCATCTCTGTGTGAAAGCTGCCAGCCCTGGCTCAGACCCGCGGGCTGGTCTTAACTCCCAGCTCAAGCTTAAGATCTCCAAAGACAGCCCCTCGCCTCGTCCTGCCCAGCCCCCTCCGCTAAAGTGCCTGCTTGTCTGGGCCTGGCTGGGAGCAGACATGAATGGAGAGCGAGAGCTTCCCTCTCCACCCCCTCCCACCGGGGTTACTGCCGGTCACAGAGCTATTTACATTTACAACAGCCCAACAGCGCCTGATCAAGCCGGGGCCAATCAGCAGCCCCCAAGCTTGTCTGACTCCATCTGCTCCAATCAGGAGGTGCTATCCTTACAGCCTCTCTCTCTTTGAATCGCGGGCCGGCTGTCGGCTCTTTTAGGGAGGGGAGCCTGACTCAGAGCGCCGCTCTTCTAGACCTCAGTTTGCCATTCTCAGGAATGGGGAAAATACCGAAATGCCGTTCAGTTGGCAAGTCATCTTGCCCTCTAGAAACGTTGGAAGGGCCAACACCCTTCCCTACCGGCGCAGATGCAGCGCTTCTCGGCTGCAAAGAGACGTGAAGAGAGATTTTAGCCCTCCTCGCTGCCAGCCCCTACCTAACCCAGGGCTAACCTTATAGGCTCTTAAATCCAGGGCTTGCCTTTGAGGTGGTGTGAACCCTCCCTAACAAGGACAGGCCGGTAGGCAGAGCTAGTTTTGATCTGGTCCGCAATAGTGCCAACACCTGCCATGTATGAGGCTGGGAGCAAAGATTCAGCAAAGCAGACCAAAGATTGGGTTGTCACGGGTAAAGCGCCAAGCACGAACGCCTTGGAGAACAGTTCATGGCTGATGTAACCCAAACATAAAGGAGAAGTGGGAGAGGGGAAGGAAGGGTGGAAAGGAGGACTAGAAATCCCGTTTGCTTCTGTAAGTGATAGGGAGCCATCAGGTATTTTCAAGCAGGAGAGGAAAATAATCTCCATGTTTCCCAAAGTTAACCGGTGGTAACCTAAAGAGCTGATCAAAGGAGGACCAGATTAGGGGCGGGAAAATTAGTTAGCAGGTCATGGAGCCTAAAAGCCAGGATAGTTATAGCAGAAATGGATAGGAAGGGCACAGGCTGAGAGGTATACTGGAGTCAAATCAATAGCACTTAAGTGACTGGAAATGTGAGATGAGAGAGGACTCCAAGATGACCTCTCAGGTTCCTCTCAGCAGAACGCAAGGGTTAACACCTCCAACTCACTGAAGGAGGGGCCCTAGGAGGAGGGACAGAGGGGGAGCCAGGGGAGAGAAGGGGAGACAGAAAAAGCAGATTTTGGAAAAGGAATAGGAGTTCAATTTTTGACATGCGAAGTTTGAGTTACCAGAAGAATATCGGCCTGGAAATAGGAAATAAGGATCTTGGTCTTCAGAAAAGATCCAAAGAGTGTATACTAACACTAGGACGGAAATTGATAACCTAGGAAGGGATTACAGATAAGATTCTACAACAGAATCTTGGGAAGTACCAACACTTAACAGGTAGAAAGAGGACACAGAGTTAGCAAAACAAAGAAATATCAGATATAAGGAAAACCAAACTAGACTAATATAATAAAAATGTAAAAGCATCATTCTAGGAAGAGGGAGTAGGACATTGTAAAAAAAATAGATATCTGACAAAAGGACGTTGGTTAAATAAATTATGAAACATTTAATGGACTATGATACAGATATGAAAATTGTCACAAAACTATACGAATTGCCATCAGAAGATGTTTAACACATCTTAAGAGAAACATTCAAGTTAAAAATAGTGTATGCAGGGGCGCCTGTGTGGCTCAGTTGGTTAAGAGACTGCCTTCGAGAAAAAAAAAAAAAAAAAAAAAGAGACTGCCTTCAGCTCAGGTCATGATCCTAGAGACCTGGGATGGAGCCCCACGTTGGGCTCCCTGCTCGGCGGGAAGCCTGCTTCTCCCTCTCTCAGTCCCTCTGCTTGTGTTCCCTCTCTAGCTGTGTTTCTCTCTGTCATATAAATAAATAAAATCTTAAAAAATAGTATATGCAAAATTATCCCATTGAAAAAATATATATGTGACTTCAAAGAGGCATAAAGACACTTTTAGGGTAAGGGAACTATTCTAGATCCTGACCTCCTGGGGGGTGTGGTTACACAGCTATATACAATTACCAAAATCCTCAAACTGTAATGCCTTAAAAGGGGTTTTGGGGGAAGACTGTTGATGGGGTTGTTCTGGTAATTAAATGGCACAGTGCCTGGAAAACAAGAAGGGCTCAATCAGGAGAAAAGAGAAGGGTAACCCAGGACCACAGCATGGAGGAGGAGACACTGGACACAAGACCTGGAAAGATGAGACTACATTTGGCCCTCTGACACAAATCCCCCAATAAACACACACACACACACACACACACACACACACACACACACACACTAAAGTGGAAGAAACAGAGTGCTTTTAGGAGTACTATTATACTGAAGAAAAGGAAGAGGGGACTTGGTATAGATGAAGGGCCTTGGTACTGACTTAATACTTGCCACAGAAGAGAAGAGAGACCTATTGCTTATTGCTCTGGAGGGTGATATAAAGGAGGGAAAATAGGTGGGAATGAGAATGTGGCTTCTGGGGGTGAAGGTAAGTTGAACTGTTCTGAGGTGTAGGGAGAAGGAAGCCAGTCCTTACCAGATTGGTTTGACCTGTCGGAGATGCCTAGAGGCTCCCACGTGCATGACCTCTTCAGTTCCAGGCTCTCTGCTCAATGGGGAGTCTGCTCCCCTCTACTTTCTCTGCCTGCCTCTCTGCCTATTTGTGATCTGTCAAATAAATAAATAAAATCTTTTTAAAAATGTGATTTTTTAATATTATAGAATGAAATTTGTCAACACTTTGGAAGATTTGCCTAACTCAGTCAATGGATATTTTCCAAATGACCAAAGAATAACGTTATTCAGACACCCATGGATAAAAGATACATTCAAAATGCAAGAGAGACCAGTAGGTTGTTATGTAACAGAAAAGGGTTTCAGATTCTAGGTTACAACTAATCTCTATGAAACTTACTTATTGAGTTTTAGTGTTCTATCAAAAAAGAATATCCACAATTATCTTTTTAAAAGGCTATTAAAATACTCTTCCCTTTTTCAATTACACATCAGTGAGGTAAGATTTTTCTTCATATACTTCAACCAAACAATGTATGGCAACTGATTAGAGAATCTACCTCTCCTCTATTAAGTCACATATTACAGAATAAAACAATAACACTCTTCTCACTGAATTATTTTTTGTTTTGGAGAATATAGTTATTTTTAATAAATGTATTTGTTTCCTGTTAACATGTAATAGGTTTATTATTGTTATTTCAAAAAATATTTTAAACCTTTATGTCTTAATATCTAATACAGGGAATGTTTAATAGATAAAATTTTCATAAACAAAAACTCTTCTTTTATAGTTGTTTTACTGAGATTTAATCCATATACCATAAAATTCACCCAGTTAAAGTGTGTTGCTTAATGGTTTTTAATATGGTCAGAGTTGTGCGATCATTATCATAATCAATCTTGGAACATTTTCATTACCCTAAAGGAATCCCCTATCCACTAGCAGTCACTCCTCGATCTCCCAATGATTTCCCCACCTTACTACTGGGCAACTGCTCACTATTTTTCTTTCTGTCTCTGTAGATTTACCTATTTTATTTTATTTATTTTTTTAATATTTTTTATTTATTTGACAGAGAGAAACACAGCCAGAGAGGGAACACAGCAGCGGCAGTGAGAGAGGGGGAAGCAGGCTTTCCGCCGAGCAGGCAGCCCGATGTGGGGCTCAATCCCGGAACTCCGGGGTCATGACTGGAGCTGAAGGAAGAGGCTTAACCACTGGACCACCCAGGTGCCCCTGATTTCCCTATTTTAGATACTTCATACAAACAGAATCATACAAGATACAGTGCTTTGTGACTGGCTTCTTCCACTTAGCATGATTTCAAGTTTCATCCACGTTGTAGGATGTGTCCGTGATTCTTTCTTCTAATGAATTGCTGATGAATAACATCCCATTTTAAGGATATACCACATTTTGTTTACCCATTCACTGGCTAATGGATATTTGGGTTGCTTCTACTTTTTTGGTTATTGTGAATAAATAATACTGCTATGAACCTTCATGTATAAATTTTTGTGTGTACATGTTTTCAATTCTTTTGGATATCTATCTAGGAGAATTGCTGGGTCATATGGTAATGCTATGTTTAACCCTGAGGAACTGCCATATCGTTGCCAAAGCAGCCAGCACCGTTTTACATTCCCACCAGCAGTGTGTGAGGGTCCAGTTTCTCTGCATCCTTACCAACTCTTGTTATTATCTGTCTTTTTGATTATAGCCATCCTAAGGGTATGAAGTCATATCTCATCGTGGTTCTGATTGGCATTTTCCTAATGACTAATGATACTGAGCATTTTTCATGTGCTTATTGGCCATTTATATAACTTCTTTGGAGAACTGTCTATTTGAATCCTTTGCCCAATTTAAGATTGGATTATTTTTTTTAATTGTTGAATTATAAGCATTCTTTATATATTCTGGATACTAGTCTCTTTCCAGATACATAATATGCAAATATTTCTCATATTATGCATTATATTTTTACTTTCTAGATAGTATCTGTTGAAGCAGAGATTTTAAAATTTTGATGAGGTCCATTTCACTTTTTTCTTTTATTACTTATACTTTTTATGCCATATCTAAGAAATTATTGCCTGATCCCAGGGATTTACACTTAACTTTTCTTCTAAGAGGTTTATAGTTTTAGCTCTTACATTTAGGTCTTTGATCCATTTTGATTTAATCTTTGTATATGGTGTGAGGTTTATTGATAATTTTAAAACCATACACAGGTTCTGAGAGCACAGTGTTGGAGATTCAGTGATTTACTTCCCTGAGCCTCAGTTTCTCATCTTTAAAATGGTGACTATATTTGACCTACCACCTCCTAATGAAACTCCAAGTCAAAGGAAATAATAGAAATGGTTGTACATGATAAACTTAAGCCCTCTTCAACTATAAGCTATCATTGCTGCCATGATTTCTTACATATATGTTGTCTGTCAACCTGTTGAAAGATCCTTGAGCCCCCCCTCTTGTTCTCCACCTGTCACAGCACATTCCTCAACTAAACACATAGCAGATCCTCGGTAAATATTTATTGATAAACTGACTTATTAGCATAACTAATCTTGCCTGTGTTCTCAGGGATGTAGAAAGAGAAAAACTTACTTTTTTGGCAGTCACTCCTCAGCCACTTCCTGCTGTCAACGGGTTAGGCTTACAGTTAACTCACAGTCTTTTTCACTTGAACCTTTGAGCTAAATCTTCCATGTGTTACGTTTGTGAAATTTTTTGAACAGAAGGGTTTCTTTTTGGAAAGAATTTATTTATTTATTTATTTGAGAGAGAGACAGCATGAACACAAGCAAGGAGGGGGACCACAGGGAGAAGCGGACTTCCCACTGAGTTGGGAGCCCGAAGCGGGACTCCATCCCAGGACCCTGAGATCATGACCTGAGCCGAAGGCAGACGCTTAGTGGGCTGAACCACCCAGGCACCCCTGAGCAGAAGTTTGTTTTTTTTGTTTTTGTTTTTTTATTGTTACTAAATTTTTTTTCCCCAGTATTCCAAGATTCATTCCCCATTCCCCACACCCAGTGCTCCACGCTTTAGGCGTCCCCAGTACCCACCACCAGGCTCTCCCATCCCTCCACCCCCTCCCTCCAAGTCCCTCAGTTTGTTTCTGTGTCCAAAGTCTCTGTTGTTTCGTTTCCCTCCCTGGAGTACCCTAGTTCCCATTTACTTTCCTTCTCCCACTGTCCTCCAGGTTACCCCTCATGCACCGCAAGTAAGTGAAATCATGTGATACTTGG